>NKZI01001672.1:0-58369 GCA_002370645.1 Metschnikowia sp. 00-154.1 | reverse complement strand
CACTACAACACTACAACACTACAACACTACAACACTACAACACTACAACACTACAACACTACAACACTACAACACTACAACACTATACAATTATAAGCTATAGGCCTTATGCGAGACCTTAGTAAGATCAAAACCTTATTAAAATATATGAGAATCTATAAGATTACACTAAAACTATGCACGAGGCATCAAGACTCTCTCCACCATTCTGGGGTAGAGGAGTGGTTTTCCATCTGAGAAAATTTGTTAAAAAAAAATTTAATAATAATAATAATAATAAATTTTATAATCTTTGAGCTCAGCAGCTCTGACCCTCCATTCGGAACTGAGTGTTCCGTAGAAGAACTTACTTGCGGTGTATCTCCAGTGACAGTGGGTGTTAGATTCTTGTTGTTAGGTCAGGTACTCTGTTTAGTTTGTTCATTCGCCAATGGTTCTCCAGAGGGAGAAATCGAGCTACTTAAGTAATTGAAAATGGTGTCACCTAGACACCATTGCTCTAGCTCATCACATTATCCTGGTACCCCGGGTTTATCACATTCCTCCTGGTACCTCATACAATGATGTAGAGGAGTGGCACAATAGAATGGCGATTGTTAGGATTAGATAGTGTAAGCTTAAATTACCTCAATGGGTAGAGCACTACCGAAAGTGAATCTAACAGTGGGTGGAAATGAGGTTTCCATCTAACGAGGGAGATTTCTGAGGTAACATACTTTCACCAATGATATTGTTTCCATAGTTGAGATTTTGGTTATTTTTTTTTTTTTTTCATATCTGAGATTTTGGTATTTTTCAAAGGTGTTTTATCTTCAGCTCCATCTTCAGCTCCATCTTTATCTCCCTATTATTGCACGCTTCGTGCTGGTACTCACTCTTCTTCTTCATCTCTGGCATTGAGGTGGGTGCAAAAGATGCGCGCGTGGCAGCAGACGCGACACCCACTCATCTTCCAACACATGGTCGAACTTGCCTCGGGGCTCCTCAACGGACGCACGTACTCGTGGATCCATGTCCGCACCAATGCCTATAAATGCAAGGCACCCACCGCATCCCTTGGTTTGTCCTATAAGGCGAAACACCTCTTGCTTTTGGCGGACGACACGGCACATGCCATTGTTTTTGGCGTGGAGGTCTACGTGTACTTCACGGTGCTCAATCATCACATGACAAGACAGATCTTTGTGCCCAAGGCCGATACGACTGGTTTAGGAGGACGCTTCTCAGCAGCTACGGTTATGGAGTGGTATTTGGATCTTCTCTTGGGCCTAGGTCCGGAGGTGTACTTTGAAACAGGCGCAGATCGAGAAATTGCGGATTTGAAGTCGGTGAAAAAGAACGAAAAGGAGAATGAGACTGGGGTTAAGGCAGACGGGAAGAATAGTGGGCTCAAGGCAGATGGGAACGACAATGTGTTCAAGGCAGATGGGAACGATAGTGGGGAAAATGATATCGTTAGTGAGTATTCGGTGGTGAATGATCTACGTAGGATGGGACGGGATTTCGCCCAAAAAGGAAAAATCCCGGTGGCTGCTTATGAAGTCTCAGGAAAACCAGTGCAGAAACTTCCGCTTCCGGAAACTCACTCCGAATCCATTAAGATCTCCATGTTCACCAGGGCTGCAGACGCATACCTCTTCCCTGACTCACAGAAAAACTCGGGGAAACACGTGGCCTCGGGGAACACTCTCTTTAAATGGTGGCTTGTTGTGCTACAGAAGGTTGTGTCGAAATATAAAAAATGGGAATTGAAGGCAGATATTCCAGGGTCGGACTCCAATGCTGTGGGGCGTCTCTTGCCTGTAGGATGTTCTGTGGGCACAATCTACCCATTGGAAGCGGACGTGCTCAAAACCATCCCTGTGTTTCCAGATGACCCCAAGGGTCGGTTTCTTGAACACTTGGTCGTGGAAAACCGTGTACTGCATATGACCGTGGCCCAGTTCTGGCACGAGCTTGGGTACAGGCAGGAATTCCGTCTAGGCAATGTGGTGGGCATCATTGGAGCAGAAGGTCCATCGGTTTCTCCGCAGGAAACCCGTACCGCAGAATTTCTCCAAGATTCCACGCTTGTTTCGGTGAAAAAGTACAAGAAGCTCCGAGATTATGTCAAAAGACACGACTACAGCAACCTAGATGATATACAGGAGGTGTGGGACCATGGACTTCGTGAGTTGTGTATTCGGCAAAAGGTAAAGCTCCAAGAGCTGCATATTACAGGCACACGTGAGGCCAGGAGACCCGAAGAACCAAGGCCACAACCCACTCTGGTCAATGTGCTCCAGATCAAGAAGCGTCCTGCAGTCAAAAACATTAATGGCTTGGTCAAGAAAAAGAAGTGATCGTCTTCATATGAAGGTGAGTCATTATTCTGTTAATGGTCATGATGGTCATGTGATAGTCAGTCAATATCCTGTCATGATGGTCAGTTCTGTCTGTAATGGATGGAAGACCTTCTTCCAAATCGTTATTCATTTATCATGAAAAGAATTAGTACTTGCCAAGATGAATGGCTTACGTATAACGGGTGTATCTATGTGGTCCAGAGCAGACTGTCTATGGACACGGAGTGGGTGTATAGACCATAGCAGAGTATCAGTATAATATAATGTGCAGTATATTATGTGATATGACAAAGAGTGATATTATGGATAATAGAATGTGGTTCTTAGATACTTTAATTGTTGTTGTCCTGCATATAGTCTGGAAAGTGTCGAAGAAACCTTTGGTTCCCACACAAGTTCAATTGTAAGTCAAAAAGAACTTCACGGTATTTTTTCAAGAACAATTACCAATATATCTTGTTTAAAAGTACACAATACTTTTGGTCATGAAGAAAAGGGCGTGCTTAGAAAAGGGTTATATGCAGTCCGTAATAAAAATCCACCTTTAAAATTTTTTCCCAATTCAAAAGCATAAAATCAAAGAAAAAAAGCTTTAGTGTTGATTCGCTCAATTTCAAGCATTCTTATTGTGTTTTCGATTTTTGTCCCCATTGTAGATTTTTGTCCAGAACGTGTATTACTGCGAAAAAACTAAGAAGCAGAGTTTTAGTATGGACACTTACCCAGAAGTGAATACACAAACAAATACAATCACCAGGAATTTCCTAAAATNTACTGCGAAAAAACTAAGAAGCAGAGTTTTAGTATGGACACTTACCCAGAAGTGAATACACAAACAAATACAATCACCAGGAATTTCCTAAAATGGAAAATCTTAGAGTGACACTAAAGCCTTACTAAGCAAAATAAATGAAACATTTTTTTAATACCAAAGTCTGCTACTCAGTGAGTATCAGACACTAAGTATCAGACACTAAGTATCAGACTGAGTACCACTACACTACAACATACTACAACATACTACAACATACTACAACATACTACAACACAACACACTACATCGGACTAATGGGTATCAGACTAGTAGATCATTAAATCAGTAATCAGCTACTCAATAGTAGCCAGTGATTTGAGTTATCCGTAGTAGTCGTCTGTTGTGTGTCTGTTGTGTGTCTGTATTCAGATAAACAGTACCTGTGATCTGTATTTAGTTTATCCAAACCAATAAATACTGTATACTACTATACTAAACAAGCCACTACTACACTAAACTACACTACACTACTACACCATACTACCGTTTTTTATCATCCTTGAGGAATCATCATATTGAATGCAGAATAGAGTGCAGAAGTGAAATAGAAAATCACTCAATGGAAAATCACTCAATGGAAAATCACTCGATGGACAGAGATTAGTAAAATTGACTAATATTTCTAATCACATCCCAATCGGTGCTGGAGCCACAGTGTGCGTCTATGATTAGTAATCGCTTAGGGCTCCAGATACCGCGAATCACACCACCAAACCAGACCTGCGCTGCAACCAAACAAGATGTACCCTACGACCAAAGCAAACCATAAATCCATACAATAAACCAAACCATAAACCATGAACCCGTGATTCTATTATTAATGATTCTAAGAGTATGAACCCCTTAACTCCAAGCCAAGAATGATTTAGCTTATCAAATTATATGATCACTTAGTGAGACAGGTACTGTCAGACACTATGACACTATGACACTATGATACTATGACACTATGACACTATGACACTATGACACTATGACACTATGACACTATGACACTATGACTGTAATGACTGTATGACTGTATGACTGTATGAGTATGACTGTATGAGTATGGCTGTATGACTGTATGAGTATGACTGTATGAGTATGGCTGTATGACTGTATGAGTATGGCTGTATGATATGGCTGTATGAACGGGGACGGAACGCGAAGGAGGAACCGAAGCCGCAATCTGTAAGCCGCACATGGCTGAAAGGTTTTTCCGCACTCCTTCGTCTCGCCCTTCAGTTTTCACCCCTAACAAAATAACCTCACTATATAAGGAGCCCTCCCGCACCTCCACTTCCCAGTAATTTAGCAACCCTTGCCTTTCTATTTAGACTCTGTTCGTTCTGCTAGTTCGTTAGGTCTGTTAGGTCTGTTAATTCTGTTGAATATTTAATGTCAAAGGTTGTTATTATAGGAGGCAGTTATGCTGGACTTATAGCCGTTTCTGTGGTGGCGAAACACGACCCTTCGGCCTCCATCACGTTGATTTCTCCCTCCACTCACGCGTACTTCAACGTGGCTGCTCCTCGATTGGTGGTGCAGCCAGAGTTGGAGGAGAAGACGGTGTTTCCGGTGGAGGACATTGTGCAGGACAACTCCAACGGCAAGGGGACGTTTATTTTGGGTTCTGTCACCAAAGTGGTGCCGGAGAAAAATTTAGTGCACTACCTCTGTGTCTCTGGGGAGTCGGAAGAAATTAACTATGACTTTCTTATCGTCGCGTCCGGTACACAGACCGCGTGGGCAGGATTCAAAACCAACCTTGATTATACTGAAGCCCAGAAGGAAATCAAACTTGCAAGCTCGGCATTGAAAACTGCAAAGAAAGTGGCCATCATTGGAGGCGGTCCTACAGGCGTGGAGACTGCAGGCGAGATTGCTAATGAATACCCTGGCGTGGAGGTGGACTTATATACAGGACACGCTGTTTTGGCCGGGTTACCTCCATCCTTAGGGTCTGGTGCCAATAAAATATTGAAGAAACTTGGGGTGAATGTTATTCTGGGTGTATATGTTAAGAGGGTTTCTTCAGAACATGGAAAAGAATCTTTGGTGGTGGAGAAAGGCCCCAATGTGGGCACTGAGACTGCATACGACCTCATCATCGAGTGTTATGTCACTAAGCCATATTCGGAATATCTTCCTGAGTCCATCAAGGACAAAAAGGGCTATGTGGTGACAAACAAGGCGCTTTTGGTGGAGGGCCACTCCAACATTGCTGCTTTTGGCGATATTGTTTCCGGAGGAGGCCTGACCATTGTGGATATCAAGATGGGCCAAAAGGCAAAGCTCACCGAGACCTTCCAGAAATGGGTGAATGGAGGCTCCGAACCAAAGGGCTTTTTTCCCTACATTAAGAGCTTCTTCTCTAAACCGGCGCTGGATGCAGGTCCCTACCAGCCCGTAGATAATACCTACGTGATTCCCATCTCGCGCAATGGTGGAGTGGGTATACTCTTTGGCTGGGGGGTGCCGAACTTCGTGGTTTACTTTGTCAAGGCCAAGAGCTTCATGATAGAGACTGCACGCACCCTGTTCCAACCATAGCTAGAACACCAAGTAACCATGCTTGATAATATGTTATATAATCGATTTCGTATATTTTCATTGAACTCAAGAATTCATTTATTGATCTCAATAAACGTAGAATTAAACGATGTTATTACTTTTGATTTAATTATGGTGGGCTTATATGCAGTATATATATATATATATTTCCAGTAAAACAGAAGTTAACTTCAAAAGTAAGCTAAGAAGCATCTTCTTTATTCCCATGTGAGTCTTTTTAGTTTTTCATGGATATTTGTCTCTTAAATTTCAATTTTCAGTGAACTTCACATAAAGTGGTGTACGGGTTTTCATATATATAATATATAGTTCCGAAATCTCTTAGTATACATTAATTGATCCGTATGAAACCTTAATAGTTTATAAATAAAACAATAAGAAATATAAGGAACCATTTGAAGTATTCTATTGATTAATTCTGGTCTTTTAAAGTTCACCTTATTGGAGTGTCACGTGACTGATCTATAATATATTGCTACATAATATACTACCAGTACTCTACTCCTAATATACTCCTAATATACTCCTAATATACTACTAGTGGTCTAATACCTAAAAACCCTAATACTCGTTAATGTTCTGGCATTTCTGACTCATTCATACTATTGGCAGTACTCTACTATATGACTACAATGTATCCTGGTGTGTTAGATCGTTATTAGAATATCTGTTTTTCTAGCTATTCATATTGGTTGATGGTTCCTCAAGAGGAATCGTAGCTACTCAAATACAAATCAAGGTTACTAGAATAGCTAACAGCAGAGATAATGCCCTGTTAAACTTCACAATTCTTAGGTCCATAGATTGGAGCGGTTGTGTCATTAGTTCCCAATCACATCATATACTTGTGGAAGTCAAGTATTCATCTCAGTCATTTCTATTCTTATCTGTATCTATACTATACTAAGAATCTCTTGAACGCACTGTCCTCAGACTGACCTGGTTCTATGATTCATGAGGGTAACTTCTCTTCTCTTTTATTAAAACCAGCTGAGTATGGCTGAATGAAGACCTTAGATTTAACATCTACAGCATATAGTAATTTCATAGTAAATAATTTTGTTTACCAAGTGTTTAAGTACTATAAATAGTAAGTACATGCTTTTTTAAGTGTATATATACCCCACATCAGAGAAGCCTAGACACAAGGAAAACAGGCTGAGCCCCAGGTCTCATAATGATTTTGATATTTGGGCATTAGGTATGGTATGGTATGGTATACGGTGTTTTTCAAAACTATTCAAACCAGCGCGGCAAAATGGTTCAAACCAGTGCGACAGTACGATTCAAACCAATAATTCAGAAAATTTCGTACCCCTTCGCACATCCTTTCAAACCAAATGGCATAATGTTTCACACCAACTTTCATTAGATTTCAATATTCTGAAATCTAAAATCTGGACGATTGCCTCATATGTACTACATTTGGGAGTCTTGCAATACCAATTAAGGGTCAAAACGAACGGACGGAACTGAACTGGGTTTCCTTGTTATCCTATATACAACAACTGTATTAGTTTGTTTAATTTTGCTAGTGTGGTTTGAATCGTTTTGGCTGGTTTGAATAGTTTTGAAAAACACTGTATAGACTAGTCCGGCATAGAAGAATAGAGGTCTTAATGAGGGCCAAAGAGGCCGTTCAACCTCTGGTTGACCAGTACAGGGTTCAACATCCACATAGATAGTTTGACACTCGGTGGGTCTAACAGTATAGTATGGTATGGTATGGTATGGTATGGTATAGTATGGTATGGTATGGTATAGTATGGTATGGTATGGTATAGTATGGTATGGTATAGTATAGTATGGTATGGTATAGTATAGTATGGTATGGTATAGTATGGTATGGTATAGTATGGTATGGTATGGTATGGTATGGTATAGTATGGTATGGTATGGTATAGTATGGTATGGTATGGTATGGTATAGTATAGTATGGTATGGTATAGTATGGTATGGTATGGTATAGTATGGTATGGTATAGTATGGTATGGTATAGTATGGTA
The DNA here is from genome assembly GCA_002370645.1 of Metschnikowia sp. 00-154.1. NCBI lineage: Eukaryota > Fungi > Ascomycota > Pichiomycetes > Serinales > Metschnikowiaceae > Metschnikowia > Metschnikowia sp. 00-154.1. The sequence goes on along the minus strand of NKZI01001672.1, from coordinate 50,648 downwards.
TGGTATAGTATGGTATGGTATGGTATAGTATAGTATGGTATGGTATAGTATGGTATGGTATGGTATAGTATGGTATGGTATGGTATAGTATGGTATGGTATAGTATGGTATGGTATAGTATGGTATGGTATGGTATAGTATGGTATAGTATGGTATAGTATAGTATAGTATGGTATGGTATGGTATGGTATGGTATAGTATGGTATGGTATAGTATGGTATAGTATAGTATAGTATGGTATGGTATGGTATGGTATGGTATAGTATGGTATGGTATAGTATAGCATTACAGTCTAGTGAGTATTAGAGTTCAAGGTGGAATTTCGTCATTTCAAATATCCTATAGAGGAGATTTTCCTCTTATGTATTCGAACTAGTCCTCAAATTTTGAAAGGAAGTAATATATCAGATCTGAATAACTTTGATCGATTTCACTGCCTCTATTGTAATCAAAAAAGACTTTCAATGGTACTTGTGAGGTACCAGAGCTGCACACATGTGGAGAACTCTTTAGTAAATTTCTAGTAGAATTGTTCCATTCAAATGCCAGTGAGATATTAGTGAGAGTAATAGTAAATATGATAAACAACATCTTTTTTATATAATACATAAACTCACATGTGTACATAACTCTTATATGGTCATTGGTCTAAATAAATTTTAATATGGTTGGGGTCCACTTAAATCTTTATTTTGGGTGCCTGAATTTCATTGTAATTGGTTAGGTATCTTAAGGGGTGGTAGTATGAAAATTTCTATTGAACAATTACCAAGGAAAAATACAGGTGTTTGAATAAGCCGTGGTACAAAAAGTGCATACTTTAACAGGTGTTATAAAGTATATTGATAAAAGCAAAGAAAAGCATAAACTGTAAGATCCCCATCCACTCACCATATAGCTCTACTCTACTTCTACTATGTTAGATTCTTGTTAACACGTAAGCTGGGAATTTATAGCCTCTGGAAAACCGACTAGCGAGTTTATGTCACCATTGACTTGTTGGTAGAGACTGGAGCACCAAGTTAGGGATCAACTCCTAATCATGTATTAGACTACTTACTACTATACTAGAGTGTCAGTAGTGTCAGTAATAGTATAGTATTGTATATTAGTGTCAGTAATAGTATTGTATATTAGTGTCAGTAATAGTATTCTGTATTAGTGTCAGTAATAGTATTCTGTATTAGTGTCAGTAATAGTATTCTGTATTAGTGTCAGTAATAGTATTCTGTATTAGTGTATTACTATACTGTAGAGTAGAATACAGTGTGGACTGGAGTCCGCGCGATTCTGTTGAAGGTTCCATGGAATGGTTGCGAATTGTGACACGTGACCTGGACCGCAAACCTGCACAATGGCCAGCAGCAACCTTCGGCCAGGTTGGACTTTTCCCAATCTCTTCAACCACCTGTGACTGTATTAGGAAATTGAAATGGGTTTATATAAAAAAAGAGGTGTTTATATGCAGGCACCAAAAATTTTTAAGTAAGACACTCTTGTGTGTCCTGCACCCTCGTCCCTCTTTAAGCAATCTTACATCATAGCAAGTATACCACGATTCGCAACTGCCCCACACATGACCATGCCCGGTGTATATAAAGCAGCCTACTCCCTTACATTATCTACTTACAAATTTTTGATTCACTCAATACTCTTCTTATTGAACACGAATTAAATAAAACACATTACTAATCACAAACACAATATGTTTCGTCTTGCTGCTAGAAACCTTAGAGTCGCTACACTCCCTTCCGTTCCCTCCAGAACGTTGACGATCTCCAGAGCCAATTTCGGCATTGTGGATGCTGCAAAAGATGTCTTGGACAAAGCAAACAAGAAAACTGGCGAGGTGTTGGCGTCCACCATCGACAAGACGGAAAAGGCCACCCCGTCTGCAGACCAGATAAAAGAAACCGCAGCCAATGCTGCTTCCACCGTCAACAAGAAGACCGGCGAAGTGTTAGCCGATGGAATTAAGAAGGCAGAAAACATCACGCCCACCAGCAGTGCCGAGGCTAAGGAGGCTGCTGAAAAGGCCAAGGATGCTGCTGCTAGTGCTGCTTCTACTGCTAACCAGAAGGCCGGAGAAGTGTTGGCCGATGGTATCAACAAGGCGGAGAACGCCACGGAAAACGCCAAGGATTTGGCTTCAAAGACTAAGGACAAGGCCGAGGCCAAGGGCAAGGTGGTCAAGAACGCTGCTGGCTACAAGGACTTGCAGGACAAGGGAGCCAAGGTGGAGTCCGAGCAGAATCGTCCTGATGATGCAGTTTAGTTAATTAGAAACGTATTAATAAATAAGCAAAACGATTAGGCATTCAGTAGACGTGCGTAGATATGAAGAGTAGTATGGATATAGATACATATACGAGGTTGTGTATCAACCATATAATAGAGAACCGGTAGAGAGAAATAGACTGTTTTAGTAGACATTTGTTGGTGGACGATTTTGGTAGACAATTATTGGTAGCCGTATATTATAGATTAATAGAGCTAGATTAGAATATAATCATCGCCAAGTCCTGGTCCATGCAATCAACTCAGTCCATGCAGTAAATGCAGTCAATGCGGTTGAGGTCTCAGTATTCAGTGGACTCGACTTGTTATCACTTAACATAATGCCAATCTTGAAGTAACAGTCTATTTCGATATCATTGGATAGACTAACGGAGCGTAGTGCCTCTGTAGAGCTCGATACTGTGAAGTTTTGGTATGGGTTTCCATGGGCAATGGCACAATGCACGTAGTGAACCAACTGCGAAGTATGCTGAGCCAACTGGAAAGTAACTGAATCGACTGCAAAGTATGCTGAAACAACTGCAAAGTAGCTGCATCGAATATGATTCACACAGTGATCCATGTCTTCTTTATTTCTTCATAGACATGAGACGTTAACTTTTTAACTCAATTTAGCTAGACCTTGGACTGTATAGACCGCCATTTATGACCTAGATCTCGAAGACATAGACATTGATCTAGATTTGTAAACCTTAACCATCGAACTTGTTAATAAACGTCCAATGATCTCAAATGCATTTAGAATAGACTTTAATCTAGACCAAACGACTAGAGACTAGAAGAATTGACTCATCTGGTGACTTTAGGGTCTATGGAAACGTTTTTGCCTTGAACAGACGTTGGAGGCTGCACATCCTCGAGTTTCCGTTTTCTCTCAATGATCGCCAAGAAGTTCAGTGGCACGTAGCCCACCTTGCCCGTTCTCAGACGCACCTTCCACCACTTGCTCTCGTTCCCAAGCGGATCAAGCTTGGACAAAATGGCCACAAGCTCCTTGGGTTTCAACTCGATCTCGATGTTGGGGTTTTCGGGGTTGAATTCATAGAGTGCTTTGGCGAACTCCAAGCTGTCTGCATCCACAGCGCCACGAATGCCTGCACCCATGCCCTGCTGCTCCTGGAGCCTTCTTTGCTGCTGCATCTGCTGCTGCTCGTTGAGTCTCTGGATGGCCTTGCTTAGTAAGTAAGGGATGCCCACGGAGGCTGCCAAGAATAGCAAAAGCGGCTTGAACGAGATGCGGGGAGCACCCTTGTTGTTGCGCCTCATCGAGTCCTCCAACTTCTTCTGCTTGGACTCGAACTTACCGAACTCCTTGGCGTTGAGCCCGTAGTTGTATGTGCGGCCCGTGATCTTGTAGAAAATCTTCTTGGCGAACTTGATGATGGCAAAGATGCCTAGAAGCGAGCCTAAGGCGTTTTTAAGGTTGCCAAACTGCTCAGCTAGCGAAACCATGGTGAAAAACGACGAATGCGTGGCCATATACGTGGCCTCTAACATCTGTGCAAAGCCTCCGACGGCACCGATGATGGACTCGATGAGCTGGAACGTCGCCTGGGGCCCTTCGCCAAAACCAGGGCCGTTCATGCCGCCTTGGCCGTAGTTGGAGCCATACATGCCAGAGCCATACATGCCGGAGCCATATCCAGAACCGTACATGGACAGCCCGTAGCCTGAGCCGTACATGCCCGAGCCGTAACCACCTCCATACATGGACAGCCCGTACATGCCAGAGCCATAGCCAGAACCGTACATGCCCGACATTCCAGAGCCGTACATACCGGAGCTGCCATAACCGCCATAGCGGGAAGAGCCGTAGGCGCCATAAGTATTCCCAAGACTTGAGCCCATGCCCATACCCATGCCCGCTCCCGAAGCACCAATACCCATGGAACTGGAGGGGTCCGCTAGAGAAGTGGGTCTTTCGGGAATCAGAGACTCCGCTAGCAGTCCTGCAGGCACGGCACCATTCCCATTCCCATCAGTAGCTGTAGCAGTAGATGTAGCAGAAGCCATATTGGAAACTCCTCCTTGATTTTCCCAGGGTTTAGCTCTGGGTGTGCTCATGTTCAATGGTGAGGAGAAGTTTGGGGGAGAGAGAGAATTTTGGTTGATCACCCTTTCCTGCAGGAAAGTCCCCCAGAGGAACCCCAATCCGCACGTGAACCGAGGCCGATGTGTCGCACCCTCTTGCCCTCTCGCTCTCGCCCTCTCGCTCTCGCCCTCTCGCTCTCGCCCTCTCGCTCTCGCCCTCTCGCTCTCGCCCTCTCGCTCTCGCCCTCTCGCTCTCGCCCTCTCACTGACTCGCACCCTCAGTCGGATTCCTCTCATAGCCGGACTGGCACCCTCATTCTGGCAAATTCGCACACTGTTAGACTTCTCTCACAGTCAGCACTCGATGTAGTAAACTATTATTAGACTTAAGCTTTAAAAGAGAGTATTAAGTATAAAAGTATAGTATATAGTGGTGTAGTCTATAGTACATAGTATATAGTGGTGTAGTCTATAGTACATAGTATATAGTGGTGTAGTCTATAGTGTATAGTGTATAATGGTGTAGCATATAGTGGTGTAGTACATAGTGTGTATAATGGTGTAGTATATAGTCTATAAGTGTAGTATATTAGACTCGCACTCTCTCGCACCCTCACTGACTCGCACACACGCTATTAGGAAAAAAACCTATGAGCACTAGAATTGAGTACTTAGAGTAAGTGGATTCTACTAACAAAGCTTAGCTCGGGCCAAGCGTCAAATTATAACCCACTTTATCATGGATATAAGGCTCTAGGTGTATATAAGGCTCTAGGTGCATATATAGCTTTAGGTGCATATGAATAGAAGCATTCACTATTTAGAAGTCCCTCTCATATTCTCAGGCCTTATATAGGGTATGCAAGATATTCTTCTAACATTCTAGCTCATGGTTAAGACAATAAGTACTATCAGCACTCCATTTTTTATACATCTACCTAGTTCCACTCTTTTCCTAAATTTTCAAACGTTGTAACAGAATAGATATGAGAAGACTAATGTTAGTCTGAGAACAGAGTGTTCAGGGTATTTGGAGTATAGTATAGATACAGATAAAATAGAAGTGATTGAGATGATTAATAGAGTTCTGGCAAAACCCAGTCAGCTTTTACCCAAGCGTCTTACATCTGCAGGTAGCCATGTAATACATAGCATCAGCCGCAGGGCCATTCCAGAACCCTTCCCAAACTTCAAAAGCAGTCGAAATTTGAGAGGTGATGATTAAGGTGATGATTAGTGATCAGAGTAACAAAGTACTAGTGTTTAGGATAAGAGTAGTGACCAGAGTAGCAAGGTACTAGTGTTTAGGATAAGAGTAGTGATTGATTATAGTGGATTTGGATCTGGGCAAATTACATACTATTTACAATTGAATCGTTGAATCAAATGGTGCTCCATCATTTCCTCTCTATATTAGTGACTGGACCTCTACACTGGTAACTAGAAGACTATAGAGTGACTACCTCTCTAGGTAATCGTTTCTCTAGTAATCATCTCTCTATCATCTCTCCAGCTAATTACTTCCTCCGTAGTAATCACTACCTCTCTAGTAATCACTACCTCTCTATGGTATTTACTAGAAAATGACTAGAGTTCTGCAACTATCGGAAGTCATTGTCAGAATTGAATATGTAAAGAGCGTTTTTCTGTCATTTTTTTGGTTCATTCAATGACTACTACTACTGATAATGAGTATACTAAAAATGAGTATACTGATAATGAGTATACTGATAATGAGTATACTAAAAATGAGTATACTGATAATGAGTATACTGATAATGAGTACACTAGTGGCTACTAGTCTATCCATCATACACTGACTGGTACACTCATACTGACGAGCTCACTCATCATTCATTGAATGGTACACTATTTCAATTACTACTGACTGACTACTGGTACCAATTACTGGTACCAATTACTGTCCCAATTACTGTCCTAATTACTATTCCAATTACTATCCCAATTACTGTCCCAATTACTATCCAATTACTATCCAATTACTGTCCCAATTACTATCCAATTACTATCCAATTACTGTCGCAATTACTGTCGCAATTACTGTCCCAATTGCTACTAGTATAAACACTACATATTTAAAGAGGGTTCCCGTACGAAAAGATGCCATCAACATTACATCAACATTACAAATGCCTATTTATTCTTGTCAACAAGTACCTAGCATGTACGGAGTCAAGGTACTTCGCTCATGTGTTGTATGCAGACCAGTGGTAGCACTATGTGCAGGTTGCTAGTGAGTGAAGAGTTTACACCCACTTCAGCACATATCACACTTTAGTCTTGTAAGGTAGAACTTACATATTCCTGTATATCAATATATACTAAAACATAGGTTGAAAATTCTCCACCCTACTGGTTTCTACAACATCCGAGAAGCTGGTGATCCAGTGAAGACGAGGCTGGACCAGCTGTGTACCAATTTTTGTGGTAGAAACAGGGAATGATAGTGGAAGTATCAGTAGAAGTAATTGTGGAAGGACTAGTTAAAATACTAATTGAAGTACTAATTTAAGTACTGGTAGTGGACTAGTAGAAATGTTAGTTTAAGTACTAGTGTAAGTACTGGTGTAAGTACTGGTGTAAGTACTGGTGTAAGTACTGGTAGAAGTGCTGGTGTAAGTACTGGTGTGCTGGTGTAAGTACTGGTAGAAGTGCTGGTGTAAGTACTGGTGTGCTGGTGTAAGTACTGGTAGAAGTGCTAGAGTAATGATAGTGAGTACCTGGCAACAATTCGAGGTCAACAGTTAATCATACAGTCATACAGTATAACAATCACTCAGTCACAGTCACTCAGTCACAGTTACTCAGTCACAGTCACAGTAGTGGCAATTACATGGATAAATTTATAACTGCATCATATAACAGTTGGAGCCCCGAAAAACGGAGGCCCTAGTTGCGACACGAGTACAGCTACAAGTATTTACAAGGCAGTGACGGAATCTTCAACGTATACTACTTTGGCCACGAAGAGTTATTTTTGATTCTCGTGATCAACCTCTAGGCTCCTTCTTTGGACTTCTTTGGAGGACGCTTTGGAGGACGCTTTGGAGGACTCTTTGGAGGACTTATTTGATTGGTTCAGTAGTAAGTCATGAAGTCCAGATTTAGCCAGTATTAAATTCTATCAACTCAGTATTGAGGAAGTGTGTTGAGTAGTTTTAGGTTAAGTAGTATCAAGCTCCAAAACAATCACCACCACCACTGACTACTACTTGTAATGACCACTAATATTCTTATCAACTCATACTACTGTTAGACCCACCATAGAATACCTTGCCTCTGTAGAAGTTCTGAAACCTTGAGTTTGTGGTCATACCTCATCAACACTGATGTACTGGAGTAGTACAGTGATGGAGTAGTACAGTGATGGAGTAGTACAGTGATGGAGTAGTACAGTGATGGAGTAGTACAGTCATGTACTAAAGCAAGCTGAGATAGCTTAAGTGTCCTTTTTCCTTGATCACCACCATTGATAAAGACTAGTCAGTAATGATAGTACTGCTATAGTAGCACTGGTATAAGTGGTACTACTGTTGGAGTATTGATTGAGTATTATGAAGCTACCCAGTCAATGAGTGTCCATATCATAATACCCGAAAGCCAGCAATGTCCATTTTCATGTATCATCCAACCATTCTTTCATCCATTCATCCATTCATTCATCCACTCATTCATTCATTCATGCACTCATTCATTCATTCATCCACTCATCCATCCATCCCTGAGTCATCCGTTCACACTTCATCCGTCCATTCCAACCTGTCATAGTGTATAGCCATAATAACTAGCATAGTTTGGATTGCCATGCACCAGAGTGGAGCTTCATCGGGCATTCATTAAACTCAGCATAGTCACCAAAATCTAGCTAGTCACCAGAACACCAGAACACCAGAACACCAGAAAACCAGAAAACCAGAATCACCGTGTCTAGCACCTTGAATCTGATTGAGTCTTACTCTTCGTCTGGACCCATCTTCGATTGCTCAGTAGATCAAAGTGAATTCGTCTTGATCTTCATCTGAATTCATCTTCTAAGTCGCTTGCTGAGTTGATCAGAATTGAATTTATATCCTCTTTGAGGATTTCAAGGAAGTGGCTCCAGCGATGAGCTCAACCGGTTCAAGTGAATGTACACGTCCGTACCGTAGCCCTCCATGGAGATAAGCTTCAAGTCTCCGCCAAAGTATTGCGCATAGAGCCGGGAAATTGGCAAGCCGTAACCAAATCCAGCCATGGGCGCCTTAAAACTGGTTTGACTCTCCGAGTCCAACGTGGGCAACTTATCCACCGTGGTGTATAAGTAAGTCCAAATGAGCGGGATCTCACTCCGGGCAATTCCCCCGCCCTCGTCCGAGATCTTGATGGCTATATCCTCGTAGCCCTCGGAAATGATCACCTTGATGGCCGGAAACTTCAAGTCATTGAGATCGATATCTTCCGCTTTCAACTTGGGGTTTTCCCGCATCATCTGCTCCTTAAGGATAGGCGTGTGGAACTCGATGGTGGCCCGGAGCGAGTTCTTCAACACCTCGAAAAACATATGGATCAAGTGACCTGGAACGTACATGAAGTTGATCAGTTCCTGGGAAGCAATGAGCTGAATTTCCGGTGCTTCAAAGAGTCCATAATACTCCTCACAGATGTATTTGGCCGTTTCCACAGCATCCTCGGCGATTTCCTTGACGTTGCACTCGGTGCAAATGACCCCGACGTAATTGTTGCGGCCCGACCGTTTAGGCTCACCATTGGACCCGTTCATAAGGTTCGAAATACGTTGTCTTGTCGGCAGAGCCTGAGACATATTGAGAGCAATGTGCTGGCCAATAAGCATGCGGATACCGATTCTCAGCATGTAGAAACGGTCCAAAAATGTCTGAATGGCCAGATTCACCTGCACCAACTTGTGTTCAGTCTTCCATTCCTGCACACCCTGGGCCATGGTGGCTACGGTGGCATCGTGTCTCTTTTTGATCTTCAGGAGTGCATCCAACACGCTCTTGTTATAGTCATATACCTCCTTGGGCCACACTATGTTGCTAGGGCACGGGTTAAAGTAGCTCTTGCCGAACGTAGGGGCATCAGCACAAGTTTTAGGAGGCACGGCGGCGGTGGAGTGGGAAGTATGGGGTCTAACCACAATTCCATCATCGGAAAACACGTTGTTGACAGCCGGATTAGACATTTGCTCCTGGGCCAAGTTGGACGTTTCAGCGTCGTCGAGAGCTTCGGCCTGAGTGTTCAACGCATACAATTGAGCCCGCAATTTCTCGTCGATTTGAGGCTTGGGCAACGAGGTCAACTCCTCAAACGACTGAGCATACCAGTTCTTGACCTTCACAGTCAGGGGCATTTTCAGAAGACCCAAGGGAGCGTTTTCAAGGTCCCGCACCTTGAGGGCAAGACGAATGGGGAGTTCCTCCACTATGAACTGCGAAGCAAGGAAAATCAGACCTGGAGACGGCGTGGGGCCAAACTGCACCATCTGTCGGATATTCACCGATGTCTGAGGGTACCCTGCATACCGCACCATTTTTTCCCGGAGCGCCTTGGTGAGCTCCCACCCTGTTCCCATGATGAGTAGTAGTGGTGGTAATTTTTAGGTGGTAGTAGTAAAGTAGTGTGCACGTGTAGGGTACAGTTGCAGACGCCAGTTAAAATACTTAATTTGTGGAAGTAATTTGTGTAAGTAATGAATAAATACTTAGGAATCAAATCTGGGAATAGGCTACTTATATATTTTTCTGGATGGTTGTGTTTGTGGCTGTATTTGTGGCTTGTTGTAGTAGCTGAAGTGGTTGTAATTCTGAGTATGTAAAGTTGTAGTAAGAGTTGCGATTGCGCTAAGGTCCAGCGCAGGTGGAGGTGGTCACGATGCAGTAATGAGAACCCCGTGTCAATAAGTACGGATGACTGCGTATAACACCGGGTATGGCCAATAGTAAGAATCTCCAGAGTAGTGTTCGAGGAGACCAGGAGGTGTAGAATAGTGCAAGTGTGGGGAATGGGAGCGGGGCACTATGTACAGGAACAATCAAACGGGCCAAGGGATTCGAGTTCCGTTCGTCCACTGCGACGAGTCATGTGCGCACTGGACCGGACCGTAAGGACCGTAGGAAGGACCGTAGGGACCGTAGGACAGCTTATGGAGCAACTGAAACAGAGATGAAACAGAGATGAAACAGAGATGAAATCGAGATGAAACAGATAAAGCACATCTGAAACACATCTGAAACACATTTGAAACAGAAATTAAACAAACCCAAACATCTAAAACAAACAAAACCCGGACATGCTATAACCCTTTTCCTGTATTTTCCTGTATGTTGCATAGTGACTAAATAGGGCTCCCCTGGTCCGGGGCCCTCGGTAGTAAGATCTGCGCCGCGCACCTGCATACAACACCCACAACACCGGCCCATGACTCAGCGCCGGAGATTCGAACTATCCGGGGTAAAGGAGAAATGCTGCGTCATTCGGGGCGACTATAAGCGAGGCACCCTCCGTGAGTAATATATAAAGCCCTCCGCCTCCCACTTTTTCGCAACCCATCTTCACATCTCAGAATCAGGAATTCAGACCAAAAAAGAAAAAAAAAACTATTATCTATCCGGCCAATCAGGAATAGGCAAACCAATTACATTATATACAGTTTCTTACAGTTTTAGTTCCATCAAAGAACTCATTACCCTTAACTCAACATACCTATAACCCCATATACAGAATATGACTAGACCTTTCCTTTCGGTTGCTTCGTTCAAAACTGCCTCGCGGTGCTGGGTGCCCATTTATAGCAATCAGGCCAAGTTACGGGCATTTTCACTGCAGCAGCGCGTGGTCAATTTCAACCATGAACATGACAATGTTAGTATGGTGGTTAATGACGAGGTGTTGGTGGAGGATGGAAAGGTACAGAACATGGACATTGCTTCTTTCGAGCCCACCGTTCATTCTGCCGAGGAAGTGTTTACTGCTGGTCCAGTGAATAAAGCTTAGGTAATCAAAAAAAAAATGATATGAGAATAATGTGTAGTCAATTGAGTAAGTCTATTAGGTAAATGATTTTTTTTTTTCGGCGTTAGTCATTAACGTGCTTTTAAGGTTAATACTTAAAACGGCTTTTAGTCTGATGCTCGGTTCTAATAAAGTATCGGTCACGTGACCACACTAAGTGCCATGTATCTTAGTACACACCCCCCATATAAAGACTGCTCAAAGAGAAATAGTCATTTTGAGGCTATAAGGATTCTATGAATATTGAATTTTGGGAATTAGAATATGAGGAAAAGTTGAACTACCCATGTTGAATAGGATAGTACTGCATATAATTTAAGGATTTAACGAATAGTCACATGCAAGTCATTCGAGCTAGCCCCGTGGCGAATCCCCCTTGGGTTTAATTAATTTTAAGCAAAAAAAAAAAAAATTAGAAACACTCATTTTTATCTTTTTTCCTGAAATAGGTCGGACGGTGTCGGATTTATTGCGATCACGTGAAAGTCACGTGTTCGGCTAATTATCCCCGTAACCATTAACACAATACAGATTAAACTCCCCTTCTTTTGGTTATTGTAAGTTGGAGATAAGGAGAGTTTGTAGAAAAAAAAATCTTTTTGTTTGGTGGATTCAGTTACCTAAGTCAATAGGTTGGAACTGGATATAAGCCCCGGAAGCGCCCATTTCGGCCACCACATTCGTATCATAACATCTAAAACAAGGATTATGATATGCAGTGTCCTTAAGTTCGAATTTGCCCCCAAAAAACCATTTTAAGGCTTATAGTGGTTGCATGGTAATGAGTGACTAACTTAGAGTATATGCAGTACCCCAGAAATCTTAACTATGATCTTAAAATCCGACGGAGTTTAGAGCTATTGTATTATTTTATTATGTGTTTGAAGTGTAGGGTAATCATATAGAATTATTGTTAAAAAATATTTAGGTTATGGAAAGTGAAAGACTCATTGCATTGAGATTAGTTAATTCCGGGGACCGGTAATAAAATTACCCAACGATATTTGGTGATGATCCTCAAAAAGAGGATTCGGCCAATACTCCACTAATCCAGATACTCATACAAACTCATAGTCATTGTTATTACTATTGATACTAATATCATATACCAACTCACTCCTCAACTTTTAATTGGCTATCAACGAATACAGACATTTGGCTCTTGGTCTTTGCTTTTGGCTCTTGGTCTTTGCTTTTGGCTCTTTGCTCTTTGCTTTTGGCTCTTTGCTTTTGGCTCTTTGCTTTTGGCTTTTGGCTCTTTACTCTTTGCTCTTGGCTATTAGACGTATGACAAGCATCTAACAGACATCTACCATCCAAGTTACCATAACTACTAAGATATATCACACTCCCCAATCATAGTCACACTGACACTAAACTTATACTATATTCATACTGATACTATATTCATACTGATACTATACTAATCCTATACTAATCCTATACTAATCCTATACTAATCCTATACTAATCCTATACTATACTAATCCTATACTAATCCTATACTATACTAATCCTATACTCATACTGATATAGATACAGATACAATCTACATCAGTGAACATCAGTGTAATATACATCAATGAAATCTGTATAAGGTCTGGGTCATCTTAGTCAGTCAAATTCATCTATAAAGATAGATTGTAGGGTGAGCTATATGAATGAAACCCACTGTTGTCAGTTTATGCATGTGGTTAGTTTTTGTCAGGATCCCGGTCATCAGTTAAGCACCTCTTGCGAGATCATAATCTGCAACTGACTGCCTCTGGCTCCACATGTAATATACTCAAGTACTACTCTGCACTCTGCCATGTCTTCTATATCTTCTGCAACTATTAGGATCTGAAGCAACAGGTGTCTATACTCGGGTACATATATATGACATGAAATTCAGTGTTCCCAGTGATATCTACCTACCCTAAAAGTATAGTCCAAGTATAGTATAGTCCAAGTATAGTATAGTACCAGTCCGAGTATAGTACCAGTCCGAGTATAGTACCAGTCCGAGTATAGTACCAGTCCGAGTATAGTACCAGTCCGAGTATAGTACCAGTCCGAGTATAGTACCAGTCCGAGTATAGTACCAGTCCGAGTATAGTACCAGTCCGAGTATAGTACCAGTCCGAGTATAGTACCAGTCCGAGTATAGTACCAGTCCGAGTATAGTACCAGTCCGAGTATAGTACCAGTCCGAGTATAGTACCAGTCCGAGTATAGTACCAGTCCGAGTATAGTACCAGTCCGAGTATAGTACCAGTCCGAGTATAGTACCAGTCCGAGTATAGTACCAGTCCGAGTATAGTACCAGTCCGAGTATAGTACCAGTCCGAGTATAGTACCAGTCCGAGTATAGTACCAGTCCGAGTATAGTACCAGTCCGAGTATAGTACCAGTCCGAGTATAGTACCAGTCCGAGTATAGTACCAGTCCGAGTATAGTACCAGTCCGAGTATAGTACCAGTCCGAGTATAGTACCAGTCCGAGTATAGTACCAGTCCGAGTATAGTACCAGTCCGAGTATAGTACCAGTCCGAGTATAGTACCAGTCCGAGTATAGTACCAGTCCGAGTATAGTACCAGTCCGAGTATAGTACCAGTCCGAGTATAGTACCAGTCCGAGTATAGTACCAGTCCGAGTATAGTACCAGTCCGAGTATAGTACCAGTCCGAGTATAGTACCAGTCCAAGTATAGTATAGTGTACCAACGAGTTCAAGGTGCCATCAATGTTGATCCTGATAAAAGAGGATTTGGACCTAGATGGCTACCATATCTATCCATACTCACTCATATCCATGTCCATAGTCATACTCTTACTTTAACATACTCAGTGGAAATAACGACCAGAGGTGATTTACTCTACTCTACTCTCCATAGTCTACCTCTATTCTCCATAGTCTACTACTCTATTAGTCTACTACTCTATTAGTCTACTACTCTATTAGTCTACTACTCTATTAGTCTACTACTCTATTAGTCTATTAGCTACTACTCTCCATACTCCACTACTCCACTACTCCACTCCATTCAATAGTATAGTAGTAGTAAACTTGGAATGGACAGAATGCTCAATGATGGTATGGAATACGGTGATGAGTCTAAGCTGAGTCTACTTTATAATATACCTCTTTTTACTCAGTCCACTCTAGTCCACTCTGGTCTTCTTTACAATCCACTCTAACTATACTCTATACCATTCCACCCATCATGTCATACTTTGACTACCATACTCTTCCACATGCCATACCCACTTGACTACTGTGACTACATACTCTTCCAGTACTCCATTGACAAGCACCGTCTCCACGTGACTCTACTTCTCTTCCTTCATTCACCCCTTCTTCACCTTCACCTTCACCCTCACCCTCACCTTCACCTTCACCTTCACCTTCACCTCACTCTCACACTCCCCCTCACATTCCCATTCCCACCCTCACTTCCAGTGCGTTATCAGTGGGAGTTCTCACCACGCCTTATCTCACTCACTCACATACCCACACACCCCTTCACTCACTCACTCAAGTCCTCCACACCATCACTCGCGATATCACCCGCGATATCACCTAATCTCGCCACACTCCACACTCCATTAATTAGACCCTCACAGAAAATACCACCCTCACAATAAAATACACCCACCAAAATACACCCACCAAAATACACCCACCAAAATACACCCACCAAAATACACCCACCAAAATACACCCACCAAAATACACCCACAATTTCCCACTAAATACACCAAATACACCATAATCATTGAATCAATATAGTCAGCATACTATAATCCATTATATTACTATCAATTATTACTATCAATTATTATGGTAATTATTATAGTTCATTAAAAATTACAACATATAGGAATACACTTGAATACAATTGTTGACAATTCTACAATATGACACTTCGCGTGGCCGTTGGCCAGATGTGCCTGACGTCGAACATTCTGGGCAATGCTCGTGTGGCGGCCAAGTTGATTGACCGTGCCAGGGAAATCCATGCCAAAGTATTGTTTCTCCCTGAAGCTGCTGATTATATATCTCGGGATGCGGCCCACTCGCAGAACTTGGCGCAAAAGACCCATCTGGACTTTGTTAGCGTGATCCAGGAGAAGTTGAGGAGTGGGCCGAATGATTTGTGCGTAGCTGTGGGAATCCATGAGCCCGAAGGCTTCGATCATGAAGGAATTGATCCCGGGTATTCAATCAATGGTATTAGTAATGGATCCAATTCAACCAAAACTTCTACCAATGGTAGTTCTGAGGTCACTTTTGGGGTCAATTCAACCAATTCAGCCAATGTTAGTACTGGAGTCAATTCAGCCGGTAATCCAGCCAATGGGGGTTTTGGAGCAAATTCAACCAATACTTCAGATGGTGTTGATTCTGGTGGTACTGGATCCAAGAGGAAGGTAAGAAACAACTTGGTGTGGATTGATGGCAAGGGAAACATCTCGCAACGGTACCAGAAACTCCACCTTTTCGATATCAATATCCCCAACGGCCCGATCCTCAAGGAACTGAACTCCGTGGAGGCCGGCAATAAGGTCTTGGCGCCATTTGCAGTTTCGCCCGACTCCAAGTTCAACGTGGGCTTTTCCATCTGTTACGATATCCGGTTTCCAGAACTTGCCACCAAACTCCGCAAGTTAGGGGCCAATATCATCACGTATCCTTCAGCATTCACCACTCGAACCGGAGAAGCACATTGGGTGACATTGGGAAGGGCCCGGGCCATCGACTCTCAATGCTACGTGATCATGGCTGCTCAGTGTGGACTCCACGATGTCAATGCGGATCTCGGGCCGGATGCGGAAAAGTCCTCCAAGCCCAGGGAGAGTTTCGGACAGTCCCTTATTATTGGGCCTTGGGGCGAGATCTTGGCCCAGGCTTCTGATTATACTGACCGAGGTCCGGACGATGAGTCGGGCGACTACTATGAGTTGGTGCATGCGGATCTAGACTTTGACGCCTTGCAAAAGGTCAGACAAAACTTGCCTGTATTTGACCATAGAAGAGAGGACCTCTACAAATAACTGACTGGCCAGTCAGATAGACAGGTGGTTTGTTTAGAAAGCCACTTTCTTAGTGTCTACCACAGACAGCCAAAGGTCATAGAGTTTTAGCATCATAGTACTCACAGACAGTCTTAGGTTATAGAGCTCTAGCATTCATACTACTCACAGCAATAATCAGTGAGTATTATAGTTAGTCTTCTAGGCTGTTATGGAAAGTCAGGCGGTCACATAGGTATACTGGTGGAGTATTGGTATCGATATATGCTAAAAGTGGCATACAGAGGGATAGCGAAAGAGAATTGGCATGACATGTTAAGGACAGTGTTAAAGGCACTATGTTAAGGGCTATATGCTAAAGGCATTACTCTAAAGGCATCACTCCAAAGACATCACGCTAAAGGCATTATGTCGCATTCTGGATAGAAGCAGCGGCCGCTCGATCTACAAGAGATCACCAGTATTCATCGAGGGATACTTATTACAGACCACCGAACCAAATGACTATAAGTAACTAAAAAGTTACTGGTCATAATAATCACTAGTCGTTACTAATTAGTGATGAGTTACTGTTACTATGAGTCATTGAGTTACTCTTAGTATAAGTAACGGTTACTGCTACTATGGGTGACTGAGTGATTTGGTCGGTATGACTGTAGTGCTGTTACCAGGAGTTACTATTACCAATTAATACCAAGGTAATCCCAGAGCCAGCAGGAAAAAGACCGGAAGTGATCAACTAGCTTACAACAAGTTAGACTATTTCTAAAGCTGAAGCACTTGAAGGTTCCAGCACCATAGAATGATCCCAAAATTTCCAAAAACAATTAGTACCAGATGTACAGCAGGATTGAGACCAGGGCCAATGATCCAAATGATCCAATCGATGAAATGAAACAATCGATGAAATGAAACAATCGATGAAATGAAACAATCGATGAAATGAAATAATCGATGAAATGAAATAATCGATGAAATTAATCTCATGTTCATCTCATTTCAATCTTTTCCTTTTGGTATATTTTATTGAATGCTGATTGCTGTGGTCTGGAAGTGACATCCATATAAGACTTAAGGGTCAATAAGAAATATCTAGAACATGGGGAGTCAATAAGATGATTCTAGAACGGGACTGGAGACTACTCAAATCAATACTGAAAATGCAGCCCAAGTTGGGCCTCGTACCATAGCGAAGGGTACCTGGGTGCAGGTTACGACGACTTTATGATGACTTTACGATGACTTTACGACGACTTGGTATTCGGCACCTTCGGTGACGACGGCAACATCGGGCTCCATTCAACTGCATACGACGATGGCTACTTAATTGATTGTTGAGAGCTAATGATACAATTCCTAATCTTAACTGGGATGGAGTCCTGGGAGAGTTTACTATCTACACCCAGTTCTTCCAGTTCTTCCAGTTCTTCCAGTTCTTCCAGTTCTTCCAGTTCTTCCAGTTCTTCCAGTTCTTCCAGTTCTTCCAGCTCCTCCAGCTCCTCTAGTTCTATGCTAATGCAAAATATGCAAGTACCTTAAGTGGGTGGAGTGGAGTGAGTTGTATATTACATTAGTGAATTGTGTGTGGTGTGGTGTGGTGTAGTTTAGTACCAGTGACTATAATGGTAGGAGAGTTTAGGTCTAGTCAATACTAAATAGACAAGCTTGAGTAGTAGTAGTAGTACAACTATGGTCATTGCAAACTCCGGCAATTGCTAGGATCGAACAACGTAGCCTTTATGATACCTTCATAAATAGGATACTGCCGAATCTGGCTCTTACAGTTATACTGTATAACAGGGTATACTATAGTAGTAGTGTATGCAGTAGTGGTGTATGCAGTAGTGGTGTATGCAGTAGTGGTGTATACAGTAATATAATAGTGTATACAGTAATATACTAGTGTATACAGTAATATACTAGTGTTTAGTGTATAGAACTTTGGCCGGTGACTGCCTTTGATTATTTGACATATAGCGAATTTAGCAAATTTCTCAAACTCCTAACGACGTTCGGCAGTTTTTGGGTGTAAACTATAATTCTTGATGGATGATATTGGTGAAATAGCCCAGTGAATTAGCATAATGAATTAGCATAATGCACTTTACAGATGACTTTAAGATGATTCACTATGGGACAGGTATCCTAAGTGAATTCCAAGCAGATCTAGGAAACGTTTCTCTAGGTACGAATTACTCTTGATGAGGAGATTCAGACTATAGATATTTTTTATTTAAGATTTAGAGGGAGAAGAATTAGTAGATAGAAAAAAATTAGTAGATATGGGAAAGAAAAAATTAGTAAAGTAGAATCCCTCCGATTCTAATCTCAGACATCTACATTGTCATAAGTTCAATATGTGGAGTAAAGTAGCTGTCACTGAGTGTAGTGTAGTGTAGTGTAGTGTAGTGTAGTGTAGTGTAGTGTAGTGTAGTGTAGTGTAGTGTAGTGTAGTGTAGTGTAGTTTGTAGTATAGGGATGGTTACAATAGCTACAACAATAACTACGGAAGTGGATACAACAAGCAAGGACCTCGTGGGAACTACAACAGGCACCAAGGTCAAGGTGGGTACCAGTGCAACACATCCAGTATTGCCGCTCGTCAAATAGATACTCCAACAGCAGGCGGTCGTGATAGATTTAGAGATAGTTTTGCTTAATCAATAAGCTACTAGAATCGTGTATATTGCACCTAGTCTGAACAGTAGTCCATAATTGAGATTCGTGATGAGATTCGTAATGAGATTCGTAATGAGATTCGTAATGAGATTCGTAATGAAAGCTCTGAGATTCGTAATGAAAGGTCTGAGATTCGTAATGAAAGGTCTGAGATTCGTAATCAAAGGTCTGAGGTTGCGTGAGTCACGTGACACGCCTAAACAGCATACCATAACCACTTAACCACCCATAGTCCATAAAAATTATAACTATAGACATCTTTGTATTCTTCATAATCCCAATTATATACACTCCAAATAATAAGTAATTCAAATCTGGATCTGATTTTTAAAGGTATTTATAGCTTTATGGTATTCTCGGTTCGCGGTCGTTATGATCTATTATGGTAGAATCGCAATGATATCACCAAGGCTCTTCGCCCCTGCCACACATCATGACCCAAGTCTTCTATGAAACAAGCACCAAAAGTATATTCTTGGTTGACGACACTTTAAAGCTTTAAATTGAAACATTTAAAACACCAGAATCATCAGAAATTTCAACTGTCCCAAATAATATCCTCCCCCCTCCCCCCACATCCATTGAGTACTGTGGCCCTTCATGGCTACAATGTGCACGTCTTGGACTCCATCAAGTCGTTTCGTCGGTCAAGAGCATTGAGTCCCGCAAGCAAAATGCCCGCGATCGTATTTTGGACTTGAAGTCGACTGTTCGGTAGACGTATGACTCCAAAATCAGTCATCTCAACATCTCAACATCTCTCTCAACGAGTGGATCTCTTGAATACGTAGAGGAATATGACCTGTTGAAGGAGGAGCTGGAACGGGCCCGTGACATTGCTGCGGAAGTGTTTTCCGCAAGACAAACTCACCGCCGATTCCAAGCAGTACAAGCAGTACAAGTAGTGATAAGTAGTGAGTAGTATAGGGAGTGTAGTGTGTAGTCTACTACTGAATTACTGGTACTATACACCAGTACTATAATATATTATGAGCTAATACTACTAGCTACTATATTCAGTGGGTATTAAGAAGTCAATGAATAGTCCGTAGTAGAAGTAGGAAGCAAACCATTGAGCAAGAAGTGAGAAGAAGCTTAAATGACAACGGCTACAAACTTTATCAGATATAAGTGGCAAGTGTTAGATTCTTGTTGTGAGGTTAAGTACTAAGTTATGTATTCTTTGATGATTCCTCAAAGGGGAATCTGAGCTGCTTATATAACTGATTAAGAGAAGGGAAGACTGGTGAGAGGGTGGTAGGAGGCTGGAAGAGGCTGGAAGAGGCTGGAAGAGGCTGGAAGAGGCTGGAAGAGGCTGGAAGAGGCTGGTAGGACACTGTGTAAAGGCCTTATCAATGGCTATTGTTAGTATCAGGCAGAGAGACTTCATAATATCTCAATACGTAAAACATTACGGTGCACCTGACAGCAAGTGTCAGATCAAAGGTTAGGAGCCCCGACCGCGCAATCGGATAAACTATTCTGATAACTCACTAAGAGATTAGATCCTATCCTGCAGAAGTGAAACCTTATCGAGAATCCATCCCTCATAGGGTATGGTCAGTATAGGATTGAATCTGTTTTGTACACCTTTTCATAGAACTCCTTAGATGAGATTCCTTGAGATAACTCAGCAAGTGACATTACTATAACAATATGTATACAATATCTAGTCTCTAACAGTAGAGAGAAGGTAGAATAAAGGTCGTTAGAGAGAAATAATATGAAAGATTCTTTCTTCTCGCATATAGAGAAAGAGGATCGGGTCACACATGGTTAGGACAGCAGCGAAGGAAAATGAGAGCTTATGCCCTACGGACATACCTTATACAATAGACCCTTAAGTAAAGGACACTTAAGTGTATGTACTGGATATGCACTTCATATCAGAACAATAGTGGAATGGAGTGGGAGAAGATGAGAGAAAATTGATTGGGAAATGAGAGAGAAAATGAGAGAGAAAATGAGAGCGAAAATGAGAGAGAAAATGAGAGAGAATACGAGAGAAAAAAAAAGAAGAAATGAGAGAGAATATGAGAGAGAAAATGAGAGAGAAAATGAGAGAGAAAATAAAAGAAGAAATGAGAGAAGAAATGAGAGAGAAAATCGAGTGAAGAGGAATGGACAAAATTCCCGAATTGCAGTCGTATAGAGGAGGGGTGGGGGTTGTATAAAGGGGGCTGTGCGGTTCTCCTCAGTTGTGCAGTTTTGGGGAGTGAGGTTGCGAAAAAAAGGGCGATAGCAAGTCTTTCTCCGATTTCCCTCATTCTCGTTTTCTCCTTCGTTTTCTCGTTTTCTCAGTCTGATAATCTCTCATTTTATCTCATTTTCAATATCATTTTCAGAGTCATTTTCAGAGTCATTCTATCATTCTTCTCATTTTCTATGTCCCGTT
Organism: Metschnikowia sp. 00-154.1; assembly: GCA_002370645.1. Classification (NCBI taxonomy): domain Eukaryota; kingdom Fungi; phylum Ascomycota; class Pichiomycetes; order Serinales; family Metschnikowiaceae; genus Metschnikowia; species Metschnikowia sp. 00-154.1. Next base: position 29,197 of record NKZI01001672.1, on the reverse strand, counting down.
TCTCACAATGTTCCCCTATTACAGTTCCCCCAAAATCCACCGAATCCACCGAATCCACCGAATCCACCGAATCCACTGAATCCACCGAATCCACTGAATCCACCGAATCCACCGAATCCACCGAATTCCCCCGAATTATATCCCAATTTCAGTTATCCTCAAATCTGCCCAACGCTAAATCTCAATTGCAATTTTCCAAAATACCACCTTATCTGTTTCTGATTTTTAATTGTTCTTTATGAATTTACTTTTTTCTCTTTTTTCTCTTTCTTTCTTTCTCTCTCTCTTTTTTGCTTTCTCTCTCTTTTTTGCTTTCTCTCTCTTTTTTGCTTTCCCTCTCTTTTTTGCTTTCTCTCTCTTTTTTGCTTTCTCTCTCTCTTTTTTGCTTTCTCTTCTCTCGCTCATTTCTCATTTCTCATATCTCATTTCTCCTTTGCTCGTGCTTTACCGGTGTGACGTTTTGTAGTGTATTAGTGAGCCTCGAAAAACACCTCAACCACTCATTAAAATAGTAACAAGCAAACCAAACCAAACCAAAACACAATACTTAGAATAGCAACAGATCTTTAAAATAACAATACTTAGAATCACAATTCCTAAAATAAATTCCTAAAATAAATTCCTTAAATAATAATTCCTAAAATAACAATTCCTAAAATAACAATTCCTAAAATAACAATTCCTAAAATAACAACAAACAATTGAACAATTAAATCATAACATAATAATCAAGTATCAATATAATCCCAATATCAATATCAACAAACAATGTAAAATATCGTTTTGTATCAATTGGTTGTTGGGAAGTGTAGGAAGGAGTGGAGTAAAAGGGGAGTGGATGAGTAAAGGGGAGTAAAAGGGGAGTGGATGAGTAAAGGGGAGTAAAAGGGGAGTGGAGGAGTAAAGGGGAGTGTAGGGGGAGGAGTGGAGTAAAAGGGGAGTGGATGAGTAAAGGGGAGTAAAGGGGAGAGGTTGGGTGCGGAATTGAGTGGCTTTGCTGGTATCAGTGTTTACTCCTTTTCGCTGCTTTTTTGGGACATTTTGGGACTTTTCGGGCCTCGTGCGCTCTTCACGTCAAAAATTAAACGCAAATCCGTCTCGTCTCAATCTCAGTCGCGATCCGTCAGTCTCAGTCCCAAATCTCCGCCTCTGCCACAGCCCAGTATCGGCCAGTGATATCGGCCAGTGCCATCGAACAGTGCCATCGACAGTGCCATTGACCAGCGCAATCGACAGTGCCATCGGCCAGGGTTAGTCTCATAACACATACCCAATATTTGATACCCAATTTGATACCCAAATTAGATAAGCAGCAATTGATACGCACCCACGTTAATTGCACTATGACCCACGCACTATGACCCACGACCGACCCACGCACGTCATTAATCCGTAATCAATCCGCAATCAATCCGCAATCAATCCGCAATCAATCCGCAATCAATCCGCAATCAATTCTCCAATCCGCCAATTCGCAATCAGTTCTCCAATCCGCCAATTCGCAATCAAGTCGCACTCATTCCGTAACCAATCTAACCAATTTCCATACCGTTCCATCCATCAATATTATCAGTTCATTCTTTTTTCTTTTTATTCTTTCTTATCTTCCTTTCTTTTCAATTCTCTCCTTATTTTTTTTTTCCCTATTTTTTCACCTTAAATTTTCACCTTAAATTTCCTCATTATTTTTCTCCTCATCATTTTATCTCCATATTTTTTCTCCTCTTGATTTTTTCCTCTTCTATTTGCGTTGCTCATTAGGACGGAACAATAGCCATAGGGGGTACCATGTACAATCAGGGAGGGGTGAGGGAGGGGTATTCGTTGAGCACGATCGCGAAGGGAAGCTTGGGAAGCCTTCGGATTAATTGTGCGAATTTTTGGGACCAACACGCGTCGTGTGCAGGAGCTCCGCCAGAAATTACCCCTCCCTTCGTATAGCCTTGCCCAATATAAGAATGGGCCTCCGGCCCGACTGCTAAGCTTTTTCCTGACTGGTCTACCTCACTTCAACAGTAAGGCACAACTCAACAAACTCAACAAAAGTGCTTCTGCCTTTCATTTGCCTTCTGCCTTTAATTTGGTTTGTCTGCTTGTACTAGTCCTGTTTTTGTCTGTCTGTCTGTTTTTTGTCTGCCTTGTCTGATGCTTCGATTTGCCAGGTTAGTCACAAAGACTACGTCTCCCACGCTCACGCTTTTCCACAACTCCAACTCCAAGCTCTCGCACCACTTGCTTGAACGCTTGGCCATCCACGAATCGCGCTATGCCTTGGACGTGCGCATCAATAAGTTGCCTCTGTATGAGACCTATCACTTTATCCACCAGGATTGTTTGAATGTGCACCCTCAGAATAACCGCAGCTTTGAACGGGTGTTTCCTGCATTGCTCGCTTCACGTGACCATTCCTTCTGCAATGTCGAGGTCAAGAAGAACTCAAAATTAAAGCAGTTTGTGCCTGATTTGGAGTTGCTAGACGAGGACAAGTATATGGATCTGCTCTCCATGCACTCATCCTCCGAACTTTCACCATTTATTGTCGACTGGTCGAACAATTTAGTGGCGGTTGACGATGAGGGCTTGGATGTTATTATGCAGAACTACCGGACCTGTGGCATGCAAAAGAGCAGCAAGGTCCACCGGGCCCTGGGCCTGGACCAGATCCACACCCCTGCACTGGATCCTCCCATCAATTTCAATTCTTCCGTGTCGAAAAACTCCCCTGCTAAATCTTCTTTGGGGGCTGCTTCCGTCATGTCCTGCGTGCACCCTCACATAGCTGAGTTTGCTGATCTTTTCTAGCTATTGCGCTAACCATTCGAGGCTTCATTAATATTATAGACGAATACACCTCACCTTCTGTATCCATAATCAATTCCATTCCAATTCTCTCACAATTTCAATCTCTTACCTCTCCCTTACTTCCCCTCTCCACATTTCCTTGTTCACTTCCCATTCTCTTAGGCTTCTCTTCCAATTATCTCCTCCAATTCCCCTCTTATTCAATTCCCATTCTCTTGGTGACGTACTCTTGGGCGAGAACTCCAAAGGTAAGCCCCAAACCATCGTGGATCCAATCCTGGACCCATTCACTGGGATCAACAGCATCACCTTCCTCTCCTGCATTGAACACAGCATCCACATCTTCACTGTGGCCCGCTATCCACTGGGCCCACCGTGCAGGAAACGGCTGGGACTTGCTGATGATGGTGATGTTGTTGGTGATATCCTTGAGGATGAATGTGAAGGAGAATGAGTTGGGGTTAGAGGCCTCAATCAACACCGGGCCACCTTCAGAAGCGGATTTTTCTGATTTTTCCAAATCCAATTTTTCTGTTCCCGTGGTGATTGGCTGGATTGCAATAAACACATTGGAAGTATTGATTTCCTCACTCAATTCATCCGAAACCAATTGCTTGTTCTCCACCTGCGTGATCTTTAAGTAATACTTGATGGACGATTCCAAATTGGCAAAACACAATTTCTCGCCGTCCAAGGCCTTGCCATGGAACATGCCCAAATCGTAGTGTTTTCCCGATTTTTGCTCGTGTTTATGGTTGAAATTCGACACACTGGTGCGGATGCCTCCCTCCACCTGTCCCATGACCTTGTTGAACTTGGAAGCACAAAGTGAGTCCAAGTAGTTGATGCTCAAGTCGTAAACAAGAAAGATATTGAGCACCTCGTCCTCCTTATCGGCCAAGCCATCCTTAATTTGCTGCGACATTGTCGATAACATGGAGTTGAGCTTATCGGTGATGTGGAGGATCTGGTCGGAGTCGGGTATGCCCGGGTTTTCCTTAAGGAACTTTTGTCTCTGATGGGACAACAGGTTGGACGTGCTGGACGCCAATTGGTATGTGGACTCGCTTAGTTGGTGGGCGTTGGACGTGAGCGAGCCCCAGAGCGACGTGACTTTACTGGAGCCTTCGGTGGACCACCACGAGGTAATGGAATCCAAGGGATTAGCTTGTTCTGAGGTGATGGAATCCAGGGGGACTTGATCCGAGCTATGTCTTTCTCCAGCCACGTGCTGTCCCACCAGTTCGCCCACCAGGCCCCCGGAAGCCAGGCCAGCCAGGGAAGCCAGGCCAGACAGTCCAGCCAGGAAGGCCAGACCCACACTATTTCCAATATCCTTAACCAGATCTTTCTCCAGACCTTTTCCTAGATCCTGAATCAGATCCTTAATCAGACCTTTTTCGCTTCCCACACTCTTCGTGTCAGTCTTCTTGGGCTCGAGCTTGGACTTCACCCCCTTGGACTTTTCATGGGCCGAGAGCTCATCAAGAAACTCAAGGAAATCGTCGGACGAATCAGGATTGTCACAGGAGCCCCGGGCACTGGATGCAGGAGCCTTGGATTCGGGGAGCGAGTTGATAAAATCGAGCACGTCGTCGGTGTCGTGACTCATTGTGGGGAGTTGCTGAGACCTGTGCGCGCCCCATATAGGCTTTTATAGTGTATGGACTGACCGTGGTGTTTGACGGTACGGTAAAAGACCCAGACACCAGAAAAGACACCAGAAAAGACACCGGAAAAGACACCAGAAAAGGTTTTTTAAAGTGGGCGAAAATAGAAACGGTAGTATGGAGTGAGATCGGATATACTTTTATTTAGTTGGAATATTGGGAAGGTAATTATTTAAGATGGGGTGGGGACCCTCGGTAAGGTCACGTGACTTACATACACTTGGAACAAGCTTTTTCATGGTTGAGGCCTTCTAAAGGGGTTTAAAAAGGGCGAGGGTCAGGGTCTATTTTTGTTTGTTTGGGTTTATGGGGAAATCTGGGAAATTCCGGTTTTTTTTGGGGAGGGGGAGAAACAAGTGTCCAAGTTGTTAGGTCGGAACTCGTCAAGAGTCACGTGACCATGCCTTTATTTCGTATGAGAGTATAGTGGTAGTATGAGAGAGTACAGTGCATGTTAAGTCCACTTTTGATAATACTCTAATATTTCAGTATTTGATATCCAATCCTATCAATGACCATTCCATTATGCCATTCCTCTACAATTGTACGAGGTACCACGAGGAGGGAATGTAAACCCAAGGCACCAGGATAATGTAATGAGCTAGAACAATGGTGACTAAGCGACGCAGTCTAAAAATCCCTAGAATCTAAGTCTAGCAATCATAGAGGTCCAAGTGTTAGTCTTAATTTCCAAGAATCATAATTTTTCTGATCCGAGAAGTCTTACTAGCACACATTACTTGGTGCACATGTTCAGCATAGGCTATTCTCTTATCAGCTATGCGGTTCGTGTATTCTCAAAAGTTTATGAGCTAGAAATAGACTAGATACAAATTTTTAGTTCTGGAATCACTTGCAAGGTAAGCCTTAAAGTTTTTGAAGTGTTTTGAAGTGTGTCTGCCTTAGTGAGTCTTGGTGAGTCTTAGTGAGTCTTAGTGAGTCTTAGTGAGTCTTAGTGAGTCTTAGTGAGTCTTGGTGAGTCTTAGTGAGTCTTAGTGAGTCTTAGTGAGTCTTAGTGAGTCTTAGTGAGTCTTGGTGAGTCTTAGTGAGTCTTGGTGAGTCTTAGTGAGTCTTGGTGAGTCTTAGTGAGTCTTGGTGAGTCTTAGTGAGTCTTGGTGAGTCTTAGTGAGTCTTGGTGAGTCTTAGTGAGTCTTGGTGAGTCTTAGTGAGTCTTGGTGAGTCTTAGTGAGTCTTGGTGAGTCTTAGTGAGTCTTGGTGAGTCTTAGTGAGTCTTGGTGAGTCTTAGTGAGTCTTGGTGAGTCTTAGTGAGTCTTGGTGAGTCTTAGTGAGTCTTGGTGAGTCTTAGTGAGTCTTGGTGAGTCTTAGTGAGTCTTGGTGAGTCTTAGTGAGTCTTGGTGAGTCTTAGTGAGTCTTGGTGAGTCTTAGTGAGTCTTGGTGAGTCTTAGTGAGTCTTGGTGAGTCTTAGTGAGTCTTGGTGAGTCTTAGTGAGTCTTGGTGAGTCTTAGTGAGTCTTAGTGAGTCTTAGTGAGTCTTAGTGAGTCTTAGTGAGTCTTGGTGAGTCTTAGTGAGTCTTGGTGAGTCTTAGTGAGTCTTGGTGAGTCTTGGTGAGTCTTAGTGAGTCTTAGTGAGTCTTGGTGAGTCTTGGTGAGTCTTAGTGAGTCTTAGTGAGTCTTAGTGAGTCTTAGTGAGTCTTAGTGAGTCTTGGTGAGTCTTAGTGAGTCTTGGTGAGTCTTAGTGAGTCTTGGTGAGTCTTAGTGAGTCTTGAAGTGAAGAACTTAAAATGAGTCTTGGTGAGTCTGTATACTAAAGATTGTAGTGTAGTGTAGTATAAATAGTGTAGTGTAGTATAAATAGTGTAGTGTGATTAATAGTGTGTAACTTCTTCTGAGTCTCTAGTTCTCTAGTTGATACTTGCACCTAGCACTACCTTGGCCAAAACAAAAGCAATGGAAACAATACTAATGCTAGTACAGTATACTAGTAAGAAATTATCGAGTGGGATGGACTACTATACACTAGTACAACATCAGAAGGTATACTTTCGAGTGATTTGGAGAACAGAAAACATTTTAATACGTGCTATTTTTAAAACAGACTTCTTTCATTAAAGAAGCCAAAACAGGAGCTGGATATTCAACTCCAGGTTCGTACACTCCACCTGTTCACCTGAACTACTTAGGTAAGTAAGCCCGCTTCCTTCCTCTAGAGAACCATTAGTGAATGAATGTAATAAACAGAGTACCCGACTTAACAGCTAGAATCTAATAGTAGTAGAAAGTAGAGTATCTACTGCTAGCTAATATAGAGCTCTGAGAATAGTCAGCAGTTAGATATAATGAGTTGATTTCAAATCATCAGTAACAGTCAAAGAGGTAATCATTCATATGTAATGGTAGCATAGGCTATATTAGTAAGAGAGAGTAGAGTAGAGTAGTAGAGTAGTGGAGTAGAGTAAAGATTTATTATTCCATTTTAATGCTCATTGTACTTCTACTGTAATGATTTCAGTGACTTTGTCATGACATTTGTTTCATGCTCTTGTTTTATTTTTATTTTTCATTTTCCAACCCTATACATCAATGAGAAATATCACATGGCACAAGAACAAAGATAATCTCTGTCTATTGTGATGAACTATGTACTAATCTTCCATCCAGAACAATATGGACCCGTCTAATCTTCCATCAGCCCACTTTTCAATGGCAGAAGTTTTTTTAATGGGCCCATCAATAGATAAATCAGTAAAAAGGGAAGCCCACTCATCAAAGACCGAGATACATTAAGTCCGTACTGTCAATAAAGTCCCCTTTTATTGATAGAGAAATCTCGCTCTCATACAATAGTAACATAGAAGCACATCTGAATTTCGTCTTCGTAAGAACGTCGAGACCTTGGCAGCAAGAAGACCTTCGCAGCAAGGAGACCTCGCAGCAAGGAGACCTTCGCAGCAAGAAGACCTTCGCAGCAAGGAGACCTCGCAGCAAGGAGACCTTCACAGCAAGAAGACCTTCGCAGCAAGGAGACCTCGCAGCAAGGAGACCTTGGCAGCAAGGAGACCTTCGCAGCAAGGAGACCTTCGCAGCAAGGAGACCTTGGCAGCAAGGAGACCTCGCAGCAAGGAGACCTTCGCAGCAAGGAGACCTTGGCAGCAATTGCCAAATTTCCACGTCAAAGAAAACTCTGGATTTTATGACCGCGTTTACAGGCATAGTATAGTGTTTTTCAAAAACTATTCAAACCAGCGCGACAAAATATTTCAAACCAAGAAGACAGAATGGTTCAAACCACGTTAGCAAAATTAAAACAATCCCATAAATCAAAGTTTCGTACACCCCTAACAAGTTGTTATATACAGGATAACATGGTGTAGATTACTTAATACCAATTGAATACTTATAGTAAGTAAATCAGGAGGTCCTCTTAATAACCAAGAAGTACACTTCAATTGACAGTATTGATCACTAGTGATAAAGTTCATAGTCTCATCAAGATAGGTAAATTTTTGAGGAGTCACACGGGAGCTGTTTCTGGTGGGTATGGGAGCAAAGGATATCTTGATATGTTCCTCTTAAACGATATTCTGATTAGTTAACTAACTCCAGGGTATGTTAGGAACTAACAGTGTGTGACTTGTTAGTCTTATAGAATCAGGCGGCCCGTAGAGCAACCATGGTTTAAGGTCCACAGATCTCTTATGACTGTAGGATACGGATCTCATTGTTTCATCAAGATAAGTGAACACTTGAGTTGATGTGTTCACTTCAGACATAGGCGGAGCCTCGATGTCAGTACAAGGAGATCTGGTGGGTCTGGATCTGGTGGGTCTGGATTTGGGAGGCATCTTGGTATGTCTCCCTAGGTGGAGATATTCGATTAGTTCACTTATGAAAGGTGTGGCGAAGGCCTCATTATATATATGGGAGTCGGCCTTCACTGACCCTTAGTTGTCAGGACATCCACGGGTGGGGAAACTAGTAGAGACGTGCCCTGCAAGCCTAGAGCGCCGTGCGCGCTCTTATTCGGTGCTATTTTCCAACATGCCTATGGTGGATCTAACAGGTACCATGGTAGAATAATAAAAAGTGGTCCCTGAATAATGCACTTAGGGTTTGGAGCCCGGTTGAAACCATGGTTACGAGCCCCGTGACTCTATTCTGGTTGCATTATCCAAACATGGAACTCAAAATATAATTCATGAAAATATATAACAGGTCTAGAACATTTGTTTCTAGAATTATACTATTAGAATTATTTCTTCATTATACAAATAAATCCTGCATATAACAAATCATTACTTACTGCTCTTCACTTTCTTCAATCCAGGCCAAGGTTTAGACTATGTTTTAGATGGGCGATCATGCGTCAGACGGGCAAACAGTCCCTTAGTACCTGATGGCGCCGTACGGGTAAATGGATTACCTCATTTGGTACTCATGAGCGTCCTGCACAGAACCGGCTTCCCATATCTTAGTCCTCTGTGCCTTTTCACCCACTCTCGCATAAGACCACCCTCGGAAAGTTTAGACGGTCCCGTCATCCGGAACGAACAGTCACAGTGTGCCACCATACAATTAATTGAACCAATCAGAAATTTGTCCAATTCTGTCCGATTCTGTCCAATTCTGTCTACTCTGTCCAGTCTGTCAAATCTGTCTAATCTGTCCAGTCAGAACTTGTCCAATCAGAATCCAGTACTATTTCGTCCATCCAAATGTTGGGTTCCGCTCATTAGGAATCTCCAAAACCAAAAGTGAAAATGCCCAGAATATTCCAAGTGTGGATTCTAACCTCTATGCTCATGGCGATTTTAATGCATGGCGTACCTCGATAGATTCGGAAATTAAGATTCCGCATGTTGAGTCTACGAAAGATTGAGATGAGATGATTGGCATGCGACATGATGCGCGCCCTGCACTTGTCGTAGATGTGCTTCGGTTAATTTAAACTCGGGACTGCACACAGTGCATACAAGATGCTTCCCAGATGCGTTGGTCCTGCAATTCTGTTTCATGTTAAATACCTGTGACCTGGATGAAATGTAGAGAATGAGTGTAGGAGAAGATTCCGTGCGATATGCTGAACATTTGACTCATTTACCCCAACAAACCTGTACACCACACATATATGCCTTACCTCTTAACACCACATCTATTAACCACTTTTACCCCTGAACCAATCACATCGTATTGGCCTCGTCACCTGCACAAGACACCCGAGATAGGTAGAACTAAATCCCGCTCGATGCTCACGGCCAGCTATGATGCATGCAAAGATCGTGCATGCAAATATAGCGCATGCAGGACTGTTTCTGAAAATGTGCCTCAGTTTCAGGTCTGCCAGAAGTTATGAACGACAAAAAAAAATACCTTGATAAGGTCGGTCCAGCGTGGGGTGATATGTCCGGAAAGGTGCTTTGTGCAGGCCGATATGTAATCATCATATAATCAATTGATGATCAATTGATAAGATTCCTGTTTGTCAGGGGATGGTTTTGAGTCCATGCCGAGACAGATCCCGAGCCTCGACAAAAGTCCTCGGGATGAGCTCGGCAGCCTTGTCAAAAGAGCTATGGTGGAAATGGCCGAGAGGACTCGTACTTAGCATGCACGATATGATGCACGCACCCATGCGTATGCGCGGGTGCGCAGTGCGCCCAAAGATGGTTCAAACCCCCACTTTGCCACATTTCTAGTCATATCTACGATGCAAGCTGCACCCAGAAATGACTTGCATGAGTCCTGCTGTAGCTAATACGGTTATGGCTCCACGGGGTTATATTGCAAGCATCTGGCTCCGAAAAAAAACCCTTCCCAATAGCCCAAGATTCAGCTTAACTTCCAGCTTAACTTCCAGCTCAACTTCCAGCTTCATCACTTCAGTTTCTCATGATGCTCGGGGCCCCCATTGCCTTGACGCCCAAGTCCAAACTCAATTGGAGGGACAAAATCAAGCGCCGGTCGTTCCAGCTGCCCCGGCCCGACGACTATAAAGTCGCCCATACCCCCGAGTCCAGGGTTCCATCTCTCTCCAATTCCCGAGGTCTGACTCCAGGATCTCGGAGATCCCATACGCTGACCCCCCGGGTCAATTTCCCCTCCGACGACGACGTCTTTTTGACCGCTCTAGATGTGCTAGACGCCCAGAGCATCAACGACTTCGACCTCCTCAAAGATAGCCAGGTGCTCACTCGAGGAAGCTTGACCATTCCTCCTCCTCCTCCACGTAACAAAGCTGTGCCCCAGTTCCCCGACCCAAGCAGGCAAGTCGGGCCCAAGGTTAAGCCGTTTGTGACCAATTCTATGGCAATCGAGCCGCTTCTCTCCGAGTGTTTTATATGCCACGAACTGCTCGAAACCAAGCTCGAAACCGAACGGTTGGTGCCTCTTCTGTGTGGAGATTGCGTGCACAGCGAGTGTCTCCAGATTAGCGCCCTTTATACGCTAGAACTGGCGGTTTCTAATGGGAAACTCTCGCTGAGACTGACGGAGGCCACTGTGGAGAGAACCATCATGCCCATTTGCCAAGGGAAAAAGTGTCAGCACGAAAAAGCCCAGTGTGCAGTCAACCCACTCGAGGAGGCAGTTATAGAGGATCTTCTTTCTGAAGCCATGCTTACCTTAAGGCTCACCAGTATCCCTGAGGTTCCCAGACGGAATGATACTCCGGAAACACCCACGCCTCGGCATTTCGCCACTCCGTCCCTTCCACAGCTGACCCCTTCGTTCGATACACCGCTTAAAATCACCCCCACTCTAAAACAGGCGTCTTTCACGAAGGAAACCCTGAATTTGAAGGAGAATTCAAGGTGGCAGGAACTGTGGGAAACCACTCCGAAGGCCGAAACACCATCGCATTCTCGCCAGACGTCCTTGGTCTACGGAAACCGAGTTTCCCGGTTCTTCATGATGGAAAACTTCGAGCTCCGAGTCAAGCCCGAAATCTCGAACCTCAAGGCAGCGTTCCTCCCCAACCTGCCCAAAAACGTATCACTTCCCGATCTTGGAGCACGCCAAAAACCCTCGTTTCTCCGCAAAAGCTTTCCTCCCGGAACGCTTGAACCGAGCCATGTATCACTAGAAGAGATGCGCAACATTGCAATCAAGCACATGTTGAGCTCGTACGTCATTGACCTCGGGCTTTTGACGTCGCTAGGGTCGTTGAAATTGGTGGATCGACTCCACGTATCGCTCCATAACCAGGACTTCTCGCCCCAGGTCGTGTACCTCTTCACCGATTACTTGGTGGTAGGAAATGGCACCTCCCCATGTCTCTTCCCTCTCAAGACCAAGTTCTCCATTACCACACCCGAAACCACAGTTCTATGTTTCGAGTCGACCAACGAAAATGCCCCTCTTTTGAAACTCCACTGTGACATCAGCAGTGTCATCGAAAAATGGGGCATAGCCGTCTCAGATACGCTGTTGGTGATTCCCGGAGACCTCATCACGTCCACGCTCACCATCGACGAACTTCAAGGAAGTAAGAAAGACAAAAAAGGGGAAGAAAAGCCAGAAAAAGGAAGAGACGAAAAAAAGAGAACATCAAGGTCGGTCTTGGCAAGATCGCTTATAGACAGACAAAGAAGTGCACATGCGTCTCGGACTCTGGCGGATCTTGATCTGGAGTTCTATAAGGCGTTTTCCAGAGACAGTGTGGCGCACGCCAATGCCAGCGATCGAGATGTGGGAGACTTTGAGAAGGAACTCATTAGTTATGGACTAGTGCCAGAGGTGATTGCCGAGACGTACGAGTCGTACGAGTCCGAGACGAGTCCACTCCACATTGTGCGGCGCACGCTGAACGATATCCCTGTTCTTTTATCGTATTCGGATCTGGAGTCGGAATTGGGTTCAGATTCCGATTCGGATTCCGACTCGGAGTTGATCTCCGAGATCAAAAACAAGATGTTGTGATTAGTCGGTTTATAACTGGCACGGTTTATGAGTGGGTCGACCTCTTTTTCAAAGACTCTTTTGACCTCCAATAGAGTCAGATGGCGAAAAAATAATACAAAGCTTTATAGACATAATAATCAAGTCAGACTCTATAGTACTAATTCAAGACAGACTCATTAATAGTGATTCAAGACAGACTCAATAATAATAATTCAAGACAGACTCTATTGAGGTAGGTGGTCAGCTAATAACTGTTTCAGCATAGACAATCAATAAACTCAAGAAAGGAATAGATCTCCATTATTTGAAGTAGCATCTAGAATTTGTCGACCTGTTTAACTAATCTGTCATGTCCACGTATTGTATCCATCTTATGGAGCAATCTCCAGAGTAGTGTCATGTCCACGTATTGTAGCCATGTTAAGAATCAGTCCTTAGAGTAGTTTCATAGCTTGAATTATGGAGTGGTGGCTTATAAAGTTGTCCTTTATAGTGTGGCTGGCCATAGAGTGGCAAGAGGTTGATGTCTCATGCCAATCGATCCTACTCTCGTCAATTGGTCGTCTGTTCATCTTTATTGCATATCTTTATTTTTCATCTTTATTGCTCATCATATACTGTAGCCAAATGACCATTAGTAGTATCTCTGTATTCCAGAATGATCAAAATCTCCTCAACAGTTGAGGTGATCTCCTCAGTCACAGTAGAGTCGTCAGCTGCAAGAGCCAACTAAAGTGACTGGAGAGCAAAAAGAAAGACAAGAAGCAATTGGTTCATTTAAGGAAAGTGGGGTAAACGAGTGTGAGAGGAACGGTCTAAGTTTGCTTTTTCAAAACTTAAAAGAAAAAACGGCTCATCTTTGCTGCTCATCTTTCACCGTTCATCTTTATTGTTCTTTACTCGTTCGCCGTTCTTCTGTGGGGTGCGAATGGAGGTGCTAAAGTTGCTGCTAAAATGAGCGGAGAAAAAAGTGAGCACAAGCCGCAGCGGGGGGTCTTATATATTAGTAGGGCTACATTTTCGCAGCCATGCAAGCCCCTGACCGCTGTGCATACGTTTCACAAAAGGCAGCCCCACACTATAAAAGGACGCCATCCCCTTTGAAATATGAAAGCCACCTAAAATGAATAGAAGTGCATATACCACTGAACTAGTTCATACTCTCACTGCAGGCGTGTAGAAGGCACAGCTACAACCCCTCCAACAGCATCAGCAACAACAAGAGAAGGAACTACGACAAGAGAAGGAACTACAACAAAAGCAAAAGCTACGACAAGAGCAGGAACTACAACAAGAGCAACAGCAACAACAATAGGCTACGGGGATATTGGAGTCAGTGGGTTTCAGGATCTTCTTTAAGAATGCCAACTATTCGTCACCAAACTGTACATGATAGTGGGATAACATAAATGGTTGTGTGATTGGTACGGATACTCTCTGGGTACTCATTACTGATACTCTCTGGGTACTCAACAGAAGTATCTCGCTTTTCTTCCAGGTATCCATCAACTACCAACTCAACGCCAACAACTTTCTTGAAGCTACCAAGTTACATGAAGACTTTTTGTTCACCGAAATCTTGAATGACGAATTGAACTCATATACATATTCAAGGGCTTTTTCAAATAAGATATGTATCTCCAATATTCCTGCCTTTATATTATCTGATGAATGTCAGATCCGCCATAGATAGTGTTTTGCCTATTTAGGTATTATGAAGCCTCTCTGCCTGAATAGCTAAATGGAAAGATCTCATTCTAGTGAATTCAATGTGCTGCAGAGGTTATTAGGACCTCAGACAAGATCCACCTAGATACTGAGGTCGTACAAGTTCTAAGCGACCACTGGGGAAGGGAAATAACAGCTCTAATAGTCGTATGATCGAGATGGTGAAAAGTGGGAATATGTCTTTGCTGATATACTGCATAGAGCAAACTCTGTGTAGTCAGTTAAGTAAGTGTTTCACCTCATTTCACACACGAACTGCGAACAATCAATTAGAGTGGATTAGACAACAAGGGGTATAAATGGGTGGAGGGAGAAATTAGACACAATGACAGATCAAGAGACAGACAGACAGACAGACAAACAGGAAATATTACGCCATTAAGCTAATTCTCGAACCATTCTAAATCCCTGATCTCCCCATATTCGTGCACCAGCATAAGGGTCCGTCCCTTCAAATCAGTTGACGCGCAAGCGATTTTTCGCACCTATTGTTCCATCCTCATAACATGCACACTATTCTTTGACACGCCCATTTCCCCTGAATATCCTGATTATTTGAACATGGCTGCAAACTATAGAAGTCAGAGATTTTAGACCTGGAATTTAAATTACCAGTTTTCACAAAAACACCAAAAATTACCAAAAAAACACCAAAAACCACCAAAATATAGATATATATAGAGGGTGCCAAAAAAAAAAAAAAAAAAAAAAAAAAAAAAAAAAAACAAAAAAAAAAAAAAAAAAAAGGGGCCAAAAAAAAAAAAAAAAAACAAAAAAAAAAACAAAACCAATCAAAAAGAGTTCAATCAAAAAACAAAATTAATCAAAAAGAATCAGAAAGAATCAAAAAATCAAAAAAAAAAAAATAGCAATCATGAACCCAATGAATTTGATATTTTTTGCACTTTTCGCAGTCGTTTTCGCAGGCCATTCCTTAAACTTTCACTTCACTCTGGTCGACCGCAATGACAAACAAGGAAACTTTAAATCTAGTAGTGGCAGAGAAGTGATGGTCAATATAAAAAAAGGAAAAATAAAGTTGGTCTTAAACTCTGATAGCACTTTCGTCGATAGCGTGTCGCGGCAGTACTTGAACATAAAGGCAGATGGTTCCATCACGTTTTCCAAACAGCCACAGAAGGGATTCAAGGTCAAATCAAGCCAGTTAAAGTTCAATGGTAGCTTTGGAAAGTTGAAAAGACACTTTGTTTTTGACTGGAACCTGAACCTTCCAGAATCTGAAAGCTTAGGTGTGACCGTGTACTCATCCAACCCGGTGCCTGATGTGATTCCATGAGAAAGGAATAAGAGTGAAGTTTGCCCTCATGAGAAAGAGAAATGAAGAAAAAAAAAGAAGTGGTATTTGATCTCATGAGAAAGGAAAATGAAGAAAAAAAAAGAAGTGGTATTTGATCTCATGGGAAAGAAAAAAAGTGATTCCGTGAGAAAGAAAAAAAGTGATATTTGATTCATTGAAATCAGGCGAAGAAGTGATATGTGTTTCCATGAGAATGGAAAAAGTGATATTTAATTTCATGAGATCAGTCGAAGAAGTCATGTATATAATCTAAGAAACCATTTCTCTCCTTTAAAACAATTGATTAATCATATGTAATTTTATGTAAAGGTATCACCAATGTAAGCCACCAGCCCCATGAAAGGTATTGTGTGTGATTGGTCAAAGTATTAAGTATAAACTGCTCTACTTTTAAGATGAGGTTGAAATGTATTTCTACGACATTTTTTCTACGACATTTTTTCTACGACATTGTATTTCTACGACATTGTATTTCTACGACATTTTACTTCTACGACATTTTACTTCTACGACATTATTTCTACGACATTTTACTTCTACGACATTATTTCTACGACATTTTACTTCTACGACATTATTTCTACGACATTTTACTTCTACGACATTGAACTATACCTGTTAGATTCTGGTTACGTCAGATATTTACTATGTTCATATACACTCGGAGTTTTTCAACTGATGCTGGGTCTCGACACTGGTACATGTGTATAGCTACAGCTACCCTGAAGAAGTTTTCTCCGTCATGGGTTTATTGATTTGCAGGTGTTGTCAGCAGTCAGTAGTCAGCAGTCAGTAGTCAGTAGTCAGTAGTCAGTAGCCAGTAGTCAGTAGTCAATAGTCAGTAGTGTAGTACTAGTGTAGTATAGCAGTGCAGTAACTTATACAGAAATAGTGGGGGTACTTCATAGTATTCAAATGATACGTACCCTGAGGGTCTCGAGGTCTCGAGGTTTCGAGGTTTCTATGGACTCAGAAAAGATGAAACTTTCAAGGGCCACGATGTATCTCTCAATGGAGTCTTCAAACGTGGACGACTGGATGGACCCGAAGGCCTCCAGATGTTTGACGGAAATGACCAATGTGGGTATCATTGACTACTATACCTTTAGGTGCATTACATGGTAGATCAGAGTAGAGTATGGTGTGGAGTAGAGTATGGTGTGGAGTAGAGTATGGTGTGGAGTAAATTACTGGTAGGTATGTTTCAACTTGTGCTCTAATATATATTAATATACAGCGATATTTATTTTGTACCTTACAAGACCAAAGAGCCAAGACGGGGCCTTTGCTCCTTTTATACTATTTTGGTCGTCAAAGGTCAGCACATCCCTACAGTGTTTTTCAAAACTATTTAAACCAGCGTAACAAAATGGTTCAAACCAGCGCGACAAAATGGTTCAAATCAGCGCGACAAAATGGTTCAAACCAGCGCGACAAAATGGTTCAAACCAGCGCGACATGTCATCAAGTATCTAGCATGTACACTGTTTTTCAAAATTATTCAAACCAGTGTGACAAAATGGTTCAAACTAGCGCAACAAAATGTTTCGAAACACACTAGAAAAATGTTTCAAACCAATACTTCAAAAAGTTTCTTACACCCCTAACCAGTTGTTATATACAGGATACCAAGATGTTGGAAAATAGCACCGAATAAGAGCGCGCACGGCGCTCTAGGCTTGCAGGGCACGTCTCTACTAGTTTCCCCACCCGTGGATGTCCTGACAACCAAGGGTCAGTGAAGGCCGACTCCCATATATATATTGAGGCCTTCGCCACACCTTTCATAAGTGAACTAATCGAATATCTCTACCTAGGGAGACATACCAAGATGCCTCCCAAATCCAGACCCACCAGATCCAGACCCACCAGATCTCCTTGTACTGACATCGAGGCTCCGCCTATGTCTGAAGTGAACACATCAACTCAAGTGTTCACTTATCTTCAGAACAATGAGATCCGTATCCTACAGTCAAAAGAGATCTCTGGACATTAAACCATGGTTACTCTATGGGCCACCTGATTCCCCAGCATTCCTAGCTGAGCTGGAGTTAAAGAATCTACACAAGGAACCCGGTCCATTTCAGTTCGGTTCCGTCCGTTTTGACCCTTGATTGGTACTGCAAGATTTCCAAATGCAGTACATTTGAAGCAATCGTCCAGATTTAGGATTTCCGAATACTTAGTTTCTTCAATGAATGAAAGTTGGTGTGAAACATTATACCATTTGGTTTGAAAGGATGTGCGAAGGGGTACGGAACATTTGTCACACTGGTTTGAAACATTTTGTCACACTGGTTTGAATAGTTTTGAAAAACACTGTACGGAGTCAGAGTACCTCAAGGATGTGTTATATGCAGACCAGTGGTGCACCGTGTGCAGGTCCCTAGTGGGTGAAAACTCTTCAGCAGCCTCGCACCGTCCAATTCCACTTGGTCTTGTAAGGTACAACTTCCATATCCCTGTATATCAATACATATACTAAAACATGGGTTGAAAGATACCTAAGATCTTGGAAGACAACAATGGAGTTGTATTGACGATCAATGGAACGGGTAGTACCCAAAGCAAAAACAAGCATGTGGACATTAAGGAAAAACATGTTCAGGACAGCGTGAAAAGGGGTGAGGCTACCGTCGAATACATCCCTACGGAAGATAATATCGCTGGTGCTCTTACAAAACCCCTACAGTCCAATGCTTTCCAAAGACCTACAGTCCAATGCTTTCCAAAGACACCTACCTTCCCTAAGGTTTGACAGCAACTACCACATTCGGTTCAATCACCATGGAAGAAATCAACAACGAATCATGAAACTTAAATGACATGATTTAGGGGTGTGTCAACGAGTACCTAGCGAGAATTGATGTAGGGTACTTCTTGGATATGTTGTATGCAGACATGTGACGTACTATTAGTAGGTCACTAGTGGATAAAAGGTTTTCTCACCCACAAAGCACCTCTCTGATGGGTGAAAACTTAAGACTTTGGTCTTGTAAGGTACAACTTACTTATCCCTGTATACTAATATATACTAAAACAAAGGTTGAAACCTAGCGAGATCTTTTGGTGGGTCTGGTTCTTGGAGGCTTCTTGGTATACCTCCAGCAGTTGATGTTGATTGAATTATCTAATTATAAAATGGGGACGGTCGGTGGCACTATTTTATATATCTGGGGACTTCCTTTATTGTCTAATTCATTGTTTTCAACAATTGATTGTTTCGGAAAACTGATTGCTCTAATATTTCGTTAGCCTTATGAATATTAGAGCACGCTCTTTCGATCGCATTTTCAATAATTCATCTCGAGCCCCTAGGTACTCGTTAACAATAATGAATTCAATATTCTTCCAGTTCTATAAAAGGTTGTGTTTCGTTGGAGTTTGATAATTTCATAACGTCCATCCTGATCATATTTTCAATTTGATTTCAAAAATTTGGTTTCAGAATTAACATATGCGTGGGTTTGCAATGAATTTCCTTTCTCTTCACATTTAACGTGATTGGGCAATTTTTATTTACTCTAAAGTGCTCTTCTTTTGAGTTAAAGCTTAGATTGTGCTTCTATGATATTGACTTCTACGGTATTGACTTCTATGATATTGACTTCTATGATATTGACTTCTACAATATTGTACGATACCTGTTAGATTCCCGTCACGTCAAGTACTCTAATTACTATGTTAATTCGCCTATACTGCTTTCCAGTGGACATCTACCTTTTACAAAATGGCACAGAAGCTACAAATGCCATGGTGAAGCATTGCATTAGGAAAGAATCCCTTGGGAAAGAGAAGTCATCAAAAAATAACACAGTGTTGAGAAGAGTCCTCAAAAAAGTAAAGTATTTGAGAAAGCCCCAAAGATATCTGTGGTATTATAACAGATGACAATGATTTGACAATAAGAAGAAATTACTCTTCTTCTGAATTCAATAGATCCGACTCCAATGAACATCATCAACTTCAATGAACAACTATCAGTGAATTCTTCAGTTCCAGTCACTCAGTCACTTTAGTCAACATTCCACTTGCTAAATGCATATTTAACCCATCATTTATAAAACATTAAGCACTTAATCGCTCAATCTGCATTGCGATTGATTTCCTGGAGAATATTGTACACCCACATTTCCCTTTCTTGTCGAGACCGGGCCTGGAATACCAAGATTTTGCCTGTGACTCCGGATTTTCGGGCCATATGCACGAGTCCTGGGTTCTTCACGCCCTGAGTCTCCAAAATGCCTCTTC
The DNA here is from genome assembly GCA_002370645.1 of Metschnikowia sp. 00-154.1. NCBI lineage: Eukaryota > Fungi > Ascomycota > Pichiomycetes > Serinales > Metschnikowiaceae > Metschnikowia > Metschnikowia sp. 00-154.1. The sequence goes on along the minus strand of NKZI01001672.1, from coordinate 9,572 downwards.
GGAGCGTTCGTTTGCCTCCAAACCAAAGAGAAAAGCTCCGCATGGTGTCGTTTTCTGAAGATTTCCACCCATCGGGATAAAGTCTCGGCACCACACTTTCTCCAGGCGTTTTTCCGCTATTCGTCTCCAAAAGATCAAGCTGCGCATTGATCTCGGCATACACATAACACTCATTGATGGGAATAGTCATGTATCGCTCATAGTAGGGTGTTTTTTTCCATAATCCCGACACTTTGGATCTCCGGTACAACGAGAAGATAATAAGAAACCCAGGACAAAGTACCATGTAGTACTGCACGAAACTAGCATGTTTCTTTTGTTTCTGGAAAATGGGCCCTGCTGCCAACACTGCAGTTGACATGGCCATACTTGCATTGGTGAAGAGATGTCCATTAGCAAACGAGTGGCCGATTTCTATACTCTGCAGGCCAAAGTGCACGTTCAGGTCCACCGTATCGTCAATAAGAAACTTGGACTGGTTGGAAAGTTTGGTACAGATCTGCGACTCAATAAGGTTCTCAGAGTGACATCTCCAGTACTCGGCCAACTCCTTTAATCTCCGGATCCATTCCTTTTTCATGGCCTTAGACGGTGCCAAGAGTTTCACACAACTGCCATTCAGAAGCTCCATCTCAAACCCACAGTCCATGATTTCCATATCTTCAAGAATGGTTGGGGATGAGTACCAAAGGTACGATTGCAAGTATAAATGGTGTTTTGGGATCAGAGAAACCAGGATTTCTCGGACCTCTTTCACGTTGCACATATCAATCATGGCCTCTGCACACGCGAGGTGCTGGATCTTCCTGGAAAACTCCTCCACTGCCTCTTGGTCATAGGCTTTAAAATCAGGAGAATCAAGCCATGGAATATGGTTCTGGGAATCGAGTTCAAAGCTATTTTTCTCGTAGATTTCCGGGATCTGCGCCCGGAGCTGAATCCGTTCTTCGGGGGTCTGAGGGTCGGAATGGAGAAGCATGTTTCGGGGCGACGGAGGAACTCCCCGGAAAAACTTCAGGAAGAATAGAATGTTGTCTGCAGAATGGAAGTATTGGATGCGGTAGAAGAGCCGGAGTTTCAGGTACTCTTCGCCCTTAATGTTGGTGATTCTCGCGAGAAAGCCTTCCACGGGGTACGGACGCCTTAAAATCACTTTCTTCCCGTCTGTTTTTTTCTCTGCACTCAACAGTGTTTTCTCCATCAGCCTTAGCTCTAAAGAAGCCGAGTTTTGGAGGAGTTGCGACTGCACAAAGAGTGCTTTACCCGAATTCGGCACCCATTCCACTCGGTCATAAAATTTGAAGCAGAACCAAGGCTGTGGATGTCCGTTTTTCCACTCTTGAAGTTGTTTATGACTAGAAGAAATGGCTCTTATTCGCAGAGTCATTTGCTCCTTCAAGTACTCGAGCAAAGGGTCTTTAACCACATTGTATCCTTGCTCATACTCTATGATATCCATAGAATCGGACGAAATAAACGACTCCCGGAGAAGTTTTTTGGGGATACTGATCTGGAACTTAACACTGGTGCCTGCCACATCAATTTTCAATAACGAAAAGAAATCCTCCTCCAAAATCTCCTTGATCATGTACAACCACTTGTAGGCCACGGAAATGAAGCGGGTATTCATGATGAAGAGCCGGAGCCCATCGTCCACGGGGTCTGCTATGCAAATGGTTTTATCGGAGAGACAATAGAACTCACACATGAGGCCAGCTCTGACTTTGAGCTTATGGTCTGGTTTGGCATTGAAATCGCGGCCTTTTTTGACCTCGAAGAATTGGGCCAATAACGGAGCAGTCACCGAATCAGTCTTCTTAAGGACCACGTCGTATTCTCGCCAATGATCCAAGATCCCGAAATCCACGTCCTTCTGCTCGCTCAATGTGGTGAGCGTATGTACAGTCGTAGACTTTTTGACCAACACCAACATGCGGTCCACACGAATTATATCGCCGGATTTGTGTTTTTTGAGAATAGAATCCATGAATTTGAGCTTGAGCCGGTTTTTCTTGGAAATGGCTTTGCTGGTGGACTTGCTGGCCTTGTTTGCAAACGACTGGAACTTGCGCATATGCCGGTGATGTTTTTTTTCCGCCCGAATGTACTCCTGTTGAAGAACTTCTGCTGATGCTTGAGTCTCAGGTGCAGGCTGAGTAAAGGAGACTTTGGCTTTGGAACCTTTTTGCTTGGGAAACGTGGCAAAGGACACTTTCGGTCCCGCGGTGTACGGGTTTCGGGATTCATTGGACTCCGCCAGTTGAGTAAAAGCACTTTCTTGACCAAGAGAGTTCCGGGAAAACAGATGGACTTGAGGATTGAGGAAATTGGAGGGATTCTGAATGGGCGAAAGATAATTAATGGGTTCTGAAGACTTGGGATCGTTACTGGTTATGGAGTCCTGCAGATAAGCACCATGGTCAAATTCCACTCCAGTCCATCCATTTTGTCCCGAATTCGAACCAAATTTCGTATTCTGAATCTCCAGCCCTTTCTTCGCTTCCCAGACCAGCTGGGGTTCTGCTGCAGTTTGTAAAGATGCATTTTGTGAGTCATTATTTCTCACGTCAGACCGTCTCACCACTAAATCAGACGTTCTTACCTCCAAATCTGGCTCTTTTGGGCCCATTCTTTTCCCAAGTTCATTGACCGAACTGTGGCAACTCTCGTAGGATTCATTGTCACCGTCACTATCGGAAACGTGTCTTGGGAGGTAATTGGTCAATGACGAGTCCAGACTGCGGAGAGACCCTCCAGTGAACCGAGCCAAGTGTGCAAACAACCGGACACCACCAGGTTCAGCAGTATCAGAGACAGCATCAGAGACAGCATTAGAGGCCTTAGATTCGTTAACATCTCTGAGTTTTTCATTTGCACCAATTTCACCGTTTCCATTTTGGTGATTCTCACATTCCCAATTTTCCCCATTTTCACCATCTAAAAATCCCCCATTCCCCCCATTTTCACTATCCCAATCATCTGCCCCTTCTTCCTCTTCACTTTCCCCTTCATCGTCACTTTCACTAGAATTAATTTGGTCGTCTAGGAGAGCTTGGGGAATGGAATCTACGGAATCAGGCCCCGAATTATCTAGACTCAGCTCCAAATGCACCGAACCTTTGACCCGGGAAGATGTTTTTCTTACCCACTTTCGGACAGACGTCTTGGTGCTTTTTTTCGACTTGACGAACGCCGACAGCTTGGAAATATCCATCCAGGCGTCGGGAATGGTACCCAAGAACACTGTGCAGGAAAGATGGCTGACGTCCTGAACACTGGCATAGAGAAGCCGGAACGCCGTGAAAGAATCACGTGGAATGGTGAATTTTGGGCCAGAATTTGACAGGGGATCTGATGGGCTGGAAATCAGGGGATTTTCCTCGAGGTTTGGGGGACTTTTCTGGCCAAATAGGGCATTTGCCTTAGGATCGTGGTTTTGGTCCTGTACATCGGCCTGGGGCCCAAATTTCTCCGGGTTTTTTGCCACCTGGGTTTCACTACTGCATTCTGTCACCTGGAGAGTGTCACTGGGCGGTCGTAGAGGAGCTTGGCGCTGCATATGGAGGTGGTCTCTATGGAATACGTTCAAGGGCACGCGGAGAGACGACCAGGGCTCGGAATCCGATGTTTTTGGCACCAATCGAAAGCCACAGACTCCGGCTTATATATGGGTAAATATAAGGGGATATAAAAAATGCAATTGGTGGTTTTGCAGTGGAGTAGAGTCGTACGGCTTAGCAAGGTTTGTGTAGCGAGGCCCCGGAACACACCCGTACACCACCATACAATGTCTAAATTTCACATAATATTATAAAAAAACGTATTTTGCCTACACAATATCTTCGTCTTCGATTCCAACGGAAATTCCCTCCGGGTTCATGTTGTCCGGAGGAGAAATACTGGGAATCGTTTCCAACACCAAAAACCCAATTCCGGCCATGATCACCAAAAGGCTCAGAAGGAACCGGAAAATGCTCGAGTGGTTGATGCTAGCACCAATCAAAATGTAGACTGTGGTTAGTATTTTGTATAGTAGGAGTAGCTGGTAAAGTAAAAGTAGTAAACGTACAAACACCCCGTCCGATGAACGAGAAAAGAAACGAGCCATAGTTGTATGCTTCAGACGGCACACGGAATTCTGCTGTTAGTATATGCTGGTTGAGTGAGGGTTTGAGTAGGTATGGATGTGCGGATATGATGTGATGTGATTGTTCTGAAGGAATGAAGTTTTAGTTTCCTTTCTGGGGTCAGTTCAGTTTCAGTTTCAGTTTCAGTTTCAGTTTCAGTATTCACAGTATTCCAGTATTCACAGTAATCCAGTAATCCAGTAATCCAGTAATCCAGTAATCCAGTAATCCAGTAATCCAGTAATCCAGTAATCCAGTATTCACAGTATTCCAGTATTCCAGTATTCACAGTATCGCACTTGTCTTGAGTGTGGTTTTCATGGTGATAATTCCACAGAGGTTCACAGGAGTTCACAGTAGCTCACAGTAGCTCACAGTAGCTCACAGTAGCTCACAGTAGCTCACAGTAGTTCAGAGTGTGAGTTTGACAGAGTGTATTCTGCTAGTGTATCATAGTGATCTTCTGGTAGTGGAATTCAGGTAGTGGAATTCTGTAATCTTCTGGTAGTGAATTTCTGGTAATACCATTCTGATGGTGGATATCTGGTAGTGATAAATTCACGGTTCACTTTTCACAGTCATAGTTTCAAAGTGATATTCCACAGATTCAAGATTTCCAGATTTCCCAGAGGGATGTTCTCATAAAAAAACTTTCATGTTCTGATAGTGATACTCTCATAGTTATCACAGATTTAATAGATGATAGTAACATACCGAGGAGACCGATCACGGCACCGAAAGCAATGATGTAGATTCCAATGATGAACTGCGGTTAGTAAGGAAGACAGTGTGAAGGTGTAGTTGGGTACGTACAGATTGACTGAAGTTAGTAGGTGATCAATAGGGACAACACCAATGAAATGGAGTCACGAGGAACACTAAGTGAAGCCAGAGCCAGACCGATCTAGGATAAGTGAGTCAGTCGATTCTAGAATAAGTTTGAGTATGGAGTATCAATATGAACATAAATTAGACAAATTAGAAGTATCAATATGGATAAGTCAGGACATATAAGTATGGAGTATGAGTATGAGTATGAGTATGAGTATGGAGTATGGAGTATGAGTATGAACCTGGTCATATGAGTAGAACACATTAGCATGGAGTATGAAGTGGATTATGGGACCAGTCATGACCAATGGAAGTATTCAAATGATAAGAAGCATGGAGTATGAAGGAGTATGGAACATGAATGAGATGGCTTTTATCAAGGATCAGTGTTCTTCAGGTGAAAAAAGAATACGTACATTCCACTGAAGAGCTGAGAGACGCCACACAATACCTGGAGTTAGTATGAATTTGGGGCAAGGAATCCTTATGTGAAGTCGTGATAGGTAAAATTCCATGAATTTACCATAAATTATGATAAAATGGGTGTCATTTTCATGGATTCAACGTGGAAATGATGAAATTCTCATGAATTCAGTAAAAATTTGGTGATATCACGATAAAAATACCACAAAAAACCATGAAGATGGCCAAATTTCGAGGAGATTAGTGGATTTTCATGGAATTACCACCAAATTAACATGAAATGAGTGGAATTTTCATGTGGCAAATGTGAAAATGGTGGAAATAACATGATCTTAGTAGAATACTATGAATGTACCACCGAATTAAGATGAAATGGATGAAATTTCCATGAGATAACCCCAAATTCACATATTCACCAGAATTCCACCAAAGGAAAAGCTATGAAATGGTGAAATTATCATGAAATTATGCCAAAATCATGAAGTACCATAAAAAATCATAAAATTATGAAGATTTTCACCGAATTTTATTAATAGACCACCTAATTACATGAAATAGGTGAAATTTTAATGAATCTGGTGACATTACCACGAAAATACCATAAAATTCCATGAACACCATGAAAAAGAGCATAATTATCACGAAATCACCAGCAAAAACCACGAAATCACCACGAAATTACCATTTAATACCATTTAATATCATTTAATACCATTTAATACCACGAAATGTCCACTAAATACCACTGAATCACCACTAAATACCATGGAATATCAGCAATATCATGAACTTTAAACAAAACTTTCCATGAAATCACGGTAAAATGATTACCTATATAGGCAAATCACAAGGAGATCACATGGTTGTATGGAGATCACATGGTTGTATGGAGATCACATGGTTGTATGGAGATCACATGGTTGTATGGAGATCACATGGTGTATGAAGTGGACAGGTATTTATAGATCTAGAGATCCAGAGATAACGGACGGCATGGACAGAATCACGGACAGGACGGAAGATTCACGGATAGGAGCAGCAATAAAACAAGAATAAATCGGGTAACACATACAGAGAGACCGGACACGGCCAAGTTTGCGGCGCGGAAAAGGCCATTGAGATCTTGTGAGCCTAAGAGATCCATAATGGGGAGGAGAAGCGGAGAAGTGGAGAGCGCGGCGAATAAGGTGGAGTCTTGGGCGGTGACACGACATACAGGAATACTCACCCACCACTCCACCATTCCACCATTCCACCATTCCACCATTCCACCATTCCACTGAATCAACCACCCAACCACCCAACCACACAATAAACTATCCATTGAAACACCCCATTGAAACACCATTCAACCACCATTCAACCACCATCATCGCTGCAACCACTGCAACCACTAATCAAACAGTACCAAATATACTAATATACCCTTGATTAAATAATGGTAGTCATAGAAGTGAGGGTAGTGTAAATGGTTATAGACTGGAGTATATAGAAATGGTGGAATTGAGTGGTACTAAATTGTGGTTAATTGTGGTGGTGGTGTAGATGATTATTGACTGCGATGTATAGAAATGGTGATATTACGGGTTGATGGTGCGGTGGTGCAGTGGAGTAAAGTGGTGAGTGATACATAGTCATGATAAATTGGTGCGGAAGCCTTGTGCACTTGGTGCTCTTTGCTTAAGCTTATCGAGTAGGTTGATTGTGATGAAGTCAGCTTTTTTGCCGACTTTTATCGATCCAATCTCATTTTCTCTACCTAAAGCCCTGGAACCTATAATAGCTATTTCAATCACCTTTTTCGCTGGAACTAATAGTGGGTCACGGTGCACTGCTTTAGGAAGTAGCGATGCCAACTTGATTTCTTGTAAAAGGTTCATCACAATGTTTATGGATCAGAAAGACGTCAATATGTCTATTGAGGAGAAAGACCTTGAAGTGTATGTGGATGCAGACTTGGCAACAAATATAAAAACAAGACACTCTAGATCTGTTTATCTAATCATGTTCATGGGAGGATTGATATCTTGGAAGGATTGATATCATGGAAGGATCGATATCATGGAAGGATCGATATCATGGGAGGATCGATATCTTGGAACGATCGATATCTTGGAAGGATCGATATCATGGAAAGACCGATATCATGGAAGGATTGATATCATGGAAAGACCGATATCATGGAAAGACCGATATCATGGAACGATCGATATCATGGAACGATCGATATCATGGTTGTCAAAATTGCAAAGGATAATAGCACCATCGACCACTGAGGCCGAGCTCTTTGGACTATTTGAAGGCAGCAGAGAGGCCGTATGGTTGAGGAATTTCATGAAGGAGTTTAAGATAAAGCATGATGCAATGCAAGTATGGTGTAACCAAGACCCACTGGAATTTCTGCTTTGAGCATTTCATTAACTCTGGCTATTCCACTTCCGAGTTTTACATTCGATGTCGGACAATGAGCCACAGAAGCACCTGTATGACTCAAGATTTCTATGTCCTTATTTTTCATCTAAGTAAACCATGTGTGCAAGAATTGTACGAAGACCAAGTAAGCCGAGATCTTTGCAATAAGTCATAGGAGAATGTCCTTTCGAAGCAAAGAACTCATCATCAGCTTTCACTTCTACACAGTGCATAGTCACTCCAATATTCTTTTCTTTGGAAACTTTAACCATTTTCCTATACAAATCTTCGGAATCCTCACCCGGCATTCTTGCACCAAACCAGACCTCAATTCGCCCATCACCCGACCCATCAAACTTTTCATAGCACCGTAGAGCATTATCAAGAGACCTCTCATCTTCAACAAGGCCGGTATCTATGGTAATGCCGTCTTGGGTTACATAACGTGGTTGATCCATAACAACTTTTCCAAGGCAACCAAGGCAACCAAGGCAACCAAGGCAACCAAGGCAACCAAGGCAACCAAGGCAATCAAGGCAACCAAGGCAACCTCTGATTCCAGATTCAACAACTGCCTTCACAGCTCCTTCGAAACCGGAAGGTTCTGCGAATAAGGATTCGACGAAGGTGGTTGTACCAGATTTCAACATTTCTGAGATTATTAGCTGAGCAACCACATACCCATCCTCTTGTGTAAAGCACCCTTGCATTGGCCAAACTCTATGGCATAACCATTCAATAAGGGCTAAGTCATCAGCAGTAGATTTTAAAAGATATTGGGCCAATTATAGCACTTGGTGCATCGATGACCAATGACCGTGATATGGCCTTTGCAATGGTCATTGTAACAATCGGATAGAGAGGCTTTATAATACCTTTATAGACAGGCCATGGAGGTTCTAACCCTGTCTATTGAGGATCTAACAAGTGTAGTATAGTATAGATAATGCAGTCACGTTTGTATCATAGACACGCCAATAAGTGCATCAACTAACATGTCGGACGCAGAAGTCGCTAAGGAGCGGCTCTTAAAGAGACAGGAACGGCTTGCCAAGTGGAAGCTCAAGCAGTCTGCAGATAGGACTGGTGGTGCAGGCCTGGAGAAACTGAATATTGGTATCGCACCCGAAAACCAGAAAGGTCCAGATCTTGACAAGACTGGGAAAAATGATGATTTAGAAAATGGAAAGCTGGAGAAGGGTGTTGATAAGATGGAAAATGGTATTGTAATGAGTTTTGACTCCAAAGAAAAGGCTTCTGATGATGTGGGTCCCACTGACCAAGAAGCAGTGAAGCGAGATAGAATTCTCGAGAGACAAAAACGGTTGGAGGAATGGAAGAAAAAGAAACAGGCCGAGGAAGAAGCTGCCAGCCAAGCCAAAATGGCAGAGGACGAGAAAATCCGCAAGAAAAAGCGCTTGGAGGCATGGAAGAAGAAGCGAGCACTTGAAGCATCGGTTCCCGTGATCAAAATCCTCCGCAGAAAAATGGCACTGACTCCAGTAGTCAAGAAACGTGTTTTTGATCTTGATGCAGACGACTCGAAGCAGCAGCAGCCTAAATTCAAGGTTCCCACGAGTGTTGCACCCAAAAAATCAAAGGACTCGGGGCCGGAAGTGGATGAGTTGGATGCTTTCATGAGTACATTGGAAAATACGGACCTGGCACCGCCTGCACAAGACGCAAATGTTGATCTCTGACGACTCAGATTCCGAGGGGGGGCTGGAAGCTGATGCCGGCTCGGATACCATCATCCAGGCCAAACTCGAAAAACTCCAG
>NKZI01001669.1:0-15184 GCA_002370645.1 Metschnikowia sp. 00-154.1 | reverse complement strand
TGTCTAATGGAGTGGGATCACTAAGGTAGTCTCATTTAACTTCAAGTAAGCCATATCAAGATATCCTCATCTCTAATCTTCCTTTAATTATCAATATCTGTTAATATATCCTCATGTACTTAATACTAGACCTCGAAGATGCTACAATAAGTATTGCCACATCTACCATTAGATCCATCATAAGTGGTGCTCTACCTCTTAAGGTATTTGAACCTACGCTGTCTGATCCTAATGGCCATTCTAAGAGTCACAAAACATACAAACTGATATTCACAATAGAAATTTATGAAACAGCACTCTACGCTCTAGCAATATATACAGGCAGTTAGTATAGATTACGACTATACTAGTGTGAGTAAGTAGTCAGTCAGTAGTCAGTAGTCAGTAGTAAGTAGTAAGTACTTCAGAAAAGTGATACTTCAGAAAAAGAAGAGCTATCAGTGTCCATTGAAGTATTATCAATACGAAACCTTTGGTGGGTCTGACTCTTGAAGGCATCTTGGTATACCTCAGGCAGATGATATTTATTGAGTTAATCAATAATAGAATGAGGCAAAGTCTTCTTTATATCTCTAGTAAATCCACTAAGAATTCATTATCTACTAAGAATTCATTATCCACTAAGAATTCATTATCCACTAAGAATTCATTATCCACTAAGAATTCATTATCCACTAAGAATTCATTATCCACTAAGAATTCTAATAATCTACAGTCCTCCAGAAACCTAGACGAATACTGTTATACTCCGGTTTACGTCAGGTACTCTGGTTACTACGTTCATTCGTCGATGGATCCTCCTTCTGAGGATCCAGTGCGATTTATATAACAATTGAAGAGAAACGTGTCATTGATGACTCTTCACCAGAACAATGGTGGGGATTGTTCTGGTATCTTTAAAGACAGCTCATCATTTACGATGGCCGAACGCCGTGCTACAGCGTTTGCAATAATCCTTGTAAGGATCGGGCAGAGAGGCTTCACAATACCTCCATATGTAGGACACTTCCTTTGGTGGATCTGACAAATACCAGTTTATAAAGAAACGTATAAACAAAAAACATTTCAATAAATAAACATCATTAATAGTGACTAGCTTAAAAAAGAAGCCTTGGTATATTTTCTTCTAAGGATTCCAATAAATCCACTAAAAAATCTCTCTCTACTAACAAATCTACTGACAACTGACAAATTGCAATAACTATACTTCTATCTACTAACAGATTTTCTAAGGTTTGTAATAAATCTTGTAAGATATCTGTCAACGTATTGATAGTACCAGCCATTAATAGTACCACCCTACTCTACTCTACTACTACTACTTTTCAACCTATGTTTTAGTATAGGTATTGATATACAGGGATATGTAAGTTGTACCTTACAAGACCAAAATGGCATTGGACGGTGCGAGGCTAGTGAGGAGTTTTCACCCACTACGGACCTGCACATGGTGTATCACTGGTCTGCATATAACACATCCTTGAAGTACTCTGACTCCTTACATGCTAGGTACTTGTTGACACTACTACTACTCTACTACTGCTACTGCATATACTATGACTACTACTGCTACTATTACCAAATACTACTGACTACTACTACTATACTGACTACTACTATACTGACTACTACTATACTGACTACTACTATACTGACTACTACTATACTGACTACTACTACTACTACTACTACTATGACTACTACTATACTGACTACTACTATACTGACTACTACTATACTGACTACTACTATACTGACTACTACTATACTGACTACTACTATACTGACTACTACTATACTGACTACTACTATACTGACTACTACTATACTGACTACTACTATACTGACTACTACTATACTGACTACTACTATACTGACTACTACTATACTGACTACTACTATACTGACTACTACTATACTGACTACTACTATACTGACTACTACTATACTGACTACTACTGTTAAATTCTTGTTAGCACGTTTAATACCGAATTATTACTATATTCATTGAAGCATAGGTCTAGGCATATAGAGTATGACTATGAATTACTATAGTGGAAGTATAATATGACTACTATGACTACTATGACTACTATGACATGGCATGACTGCTACATCCATCATAGATAGTGCTCTACCTATTGAGATATTACTCTGAGGCTGAGGCTGAGGCTGAGGTTAAAACTGAGGTTGAGGCAATGAGACACGCCTTGGATATTATTATTTTTGGCTAGTAGAAATGAAGAGAATACACTTCCTATGATTTCTCTGAATTTCATATAAGTGCTTTTTTTTTCTTTGCTCGAACGTCCTTGTATACTTCCTAAAGGTATTTTTACTTGCTTCCTCTGACTCACCATACTTTATTGACTTCCAAAGTACCCCTAGTACTCTTGTAAATGCCTATGGCTACTCCTAGATACCAATGACTACTCCTAGATACCAATGACTACTTCTTACAACCTATGACTACTCCTACAAATAGCCAAGTACTTATCAGTTAAGTCTCTATATACTTCACTAAATTCTATAAATACTTACTTCTATGACTTTACCAAATTCTATAAATACTTACTTCTATAAATACTTGCTTCTATAAAGACTCACTTCTATGACTTCTGAATTTTTAATATATTCTTTTACTTACTCCTTGTATACTTCCTGTGACTTCCTTTTGCTTCCTGTGACTTCCTTTTGCTTCCTGTTACTTCCTTTCCATGAATACTTCTTACATCCTGTGACTTCCTTTGACTTCTGTGAATCCTGTGTACTCATAAAAACTTGCCTCTTGCTTCATTTGATTTTTTTTTTTATCAACTAGAGGTTGTTAACCTTGGAGTCCTACTGATATGAGTCCGACTTGGCATGAATAGATTATGAATTTTCAAGCATTGTAACAAGTGCACTTGGCCACAAACAAGTGGTGACTATTCCATACCCAAACCTTCTTTCTGGCTAATTCATTTCCAAGGTTATTGAATGTTTTAAAAAATAAAAAAAAAAGAAACTTCTTTCCAGAACTTATTCCAATGTACTTCCTCTTCCTTTTTTTCTTCCTTTTCGTCTTTTTCTTCCTCTTTCTCTCTTCCTCTTCCTCTTCCTCTTCCTCTCTCTTCCTGTATATAACTCATATAAATACCTATTTCTGATTTTTTCTCTTTCTTCCTCTTGATTTCAAATAAGTACTTCTATTTAGAGGTGAATAAAGTCATTATATGTATTATTTTGAGTCATCATACGCCATTTTGAATCTATAAGATATTTTATAGATCATGTTAGATTCTTGTAAGTACGTTTATTACCTAACCGAAACTATATTCGTTGATGATTTCTCCTTAGCAAGAGGAATTGGCCGCCATTAAGTAGTCTGCTGGAAGTAGTTGAAGGGGTGTAGTAACGGTGAACCTGAAAGGGATGTAGTAACGGTGAACCTGGAAGGGATGTAGTAACGGTGAACCTGGAAGGGATGTAGTAACGGTGAACCTGGAAGGGGCATAGTAGCATCGGTTCCCGATTAACTGGGCACGTGAGTTCAATCCCTATATGGGTTGTATTCCACCCATCTTGGATCTAACAGATCATATGTATATCATTAGATGAAGATGCAGAATTAATGAAGACTCTATAAAGATCCCAGCCATCAAGAATCCATACCAGATATTTTTGGGTACCAATTTGTTCAGCTTCTTCATCCAGGAAAAAACTGAAGGTCAGAAAACCATTGGTCAGAAAACCGTTGGTCAGAAAATCGTTGGTCAGAAAACCGTTGGTCAGAAAATCGTTGGTCAGAAAATCGTTGGTCAGAAAATCGTTGGTCAGAAAATCGTTGGTCAGAAAATCGTTGGTCAGAAAACCAATGGAATGTCTCTAGGCAGAATGCATTCCCTTTGTCATCGACTGCAAGATGACCGAACTGGAAAGCCTCAGGCTCTAGCACAAAATCGGTCTCGGGCTGTAGCTAAATACCACCGTATAAAAAGACTCAGTTACTCGAGTGGAGAAAGTATACCGATGTGAAAGCACCCGATGTTTGATAGAGCATAATCTTTTGAAGGGACTAAAGTCTTTCAGACGGAGAATATAATCATGCTTCTTTTGTGAGTAATGAGCATAGGCTCTTCTTGAAGCTCTCTTGAAGCTCTCTTGAAGCTCTCTTGAAGCTCTCTTGAAGCTCTCTTGAAGCTCTCTTGAAGCTCTTTCCAAGCGATATCATGAGCCATAGGTTTTGCCTTATATGAACAATTATGTACGCGTACCCAAGCCACTAAGAACCAGTATTAGTAGTGAGTCTATAGGTTATAAATCTTGGTGTATAGATTATAAACCTGTACACTAAATCTGACTGACACTAGATCTGACTGACACTAAATCTGACTGACACTAGATCTGACTGACACTAAATCTATGACTGTAGTGTTAGATCCAATATAGGTAGGGCCCTATATCTACTAGGTAGTATATCTACTATGGATATGAAATACTATACCACTAGAATCCATACTACTATGAACTATGAACTATGAACTATGGACCATGGACTATGGACTATGGACAGACCTTTCTTCCATTCAAAATTCCATAGCATCAGAATCCTGTATCAGAGCAGAGAATTAGAAGTATCACCATCATAATTACCACCATCATAATTACCATTGAGTATCCCCATGAGAACCAACACATTATAATTACCTTCAAAAGTACCATCATAAGATTCATCATCATAAGCATCACCATGAGTCAGTACCTGTTATGTTCTTTATAACGTGGAGATGTAATTACCATCATTGTAAGGATCACCATGAGAACCATCATGAGTACCATGAGTACCATGAGTACCATTATAAGTAAGAACCATCCATAAGCAAGAATCATCACCATAAGTATCTTCTTCTTCTTCTTCTTCTTCTTCTTCTTCTTCTTCTTCTTCTTCTTCTTCTTCTTCATTATAATTGACATCATAAGTAAGTTCCGTAAGTACCATCATAATTACCATCATCATAAGTAGTACCATCATAATCACCATCATCTTCTTCACCATCATCTTCTTCACCATCATTATTATTAACGTCAGTATAAGGCCCATTATAAGTAGGTTCCATACCATGAGTACCATGAGTACCATGAGTACCATGAGTGAGTCTATGGATCCCGCTTTCCGTCCTTACTGTAGTATTGAGCCTGAGACATTGTTCTAATGTGAACCTGAGACATTGTTCTAGTGCGAACCTAAGACATTGTTCTAGTGTAAGGTTGAGACCAGTGACTTTTTGCCACCACTGAGTTTGACATTGACTTTGACTTGACTTTGACTTTGACTTTGACTTTGACTTGACTTTGACTTGACTTTGACTTTGACTTTGACTTGACTTTGACTTTGACTTTGGGTTTGACTTTGAGTTTGACTTTGAGATTGACTTTGAGAATGCGATTATGAGAACAGCACCATTCGCACGAACATTGAGTATTGAGCACCATTGATTCTCATGGTTTTTTTTTTCGCCCTGCTCAGGGGTAGTTACTGAGCATCATCAACTACACATTTGTACTCACACTTTGAGTAGTAGTAGACCCTGAATCCGCAATAAAATGAGCACTATATAATCACCACATAATTACTACCATAAAATTACGACCATATAAATACCATATAAATATCATTTAAATACCACAAATAAGTATCACCACATGAGTATCAACACATAAGTATCACCACATAAGTATCACCACATAAATACTACCATATATTCAATTCCAAATTAATAGATGAAATGATTAATACAGTATAATTCTTTTTAGTCACGTGACCAAATACTTTTTTAGCCTTGACCCATTGACCCATTAACCTATTGACATATTGACATATTGACATATTGATCTTCTCTTTCATTGATCTTTTAATACATTGACTATGATTTAGATTATGGTAGGTCTAACAATTGATATTGACCGACTTTGACTTTGACTTTGACTTGGTCCGGATGTATGTGTTTATGACGTGACTACTTAATGACTGATCTATTACATTAACGATTGCACCAGCAAACGGGCCTTGCTTTTGAGAACATCGGGGTCCTGCGGCCTCCGAGTGTTGGATACAAGCTCATAGCCCAAGCAGAGTTTCTTGGACCGCTCGCAGTTGTAGCAGTGGGGCTTCCGTTCGTCACACTTGATGCGACGCTTGCGGCAGGTCATGCAGCCACTTCTCGTCCTGCGCTTAGTGACTCGTCTTCTGTTGAGCAAGGCATTGTTCTGCTCTCGCGTCATGGCCTGCTGCTCGGGGCTATGGTAAGCCTGGTTGTACATGCCCTGTTGCATGCTGCCTGGCGCTCCATGAAGATTGGTATGCGCATGATTATGTGCTAAAGACGAATGGCCCACTGTGCTATGGGCCATGTTGCTGGAATGCGAATGGGGGATATTGCTGGAATGCGAATGCGGTATATTGCTAGCAGGTACATTGCCTGAATGTACGGGGTTCTGCATTGGGACGCTGGGTGACTGCCCATTGTGCACTGCATTGGGCACCTGGCTCGCCATGGGCCCTCCTGGGCCGCTTCCATTGGGCATTGCCACCGAATGGATCGATGTATTGTTGCCCATGCCATTCATACTGTGCATGCCGCTGACGGGACCATTTGAATGCATGCTCGAGTGCATTGCATTGGTAATGCCGTTGGATATTTGGCTGCCCATTTGATTGGCCATCTGATTGGCCACTTGCGACATTTGTGTCATTTGTGTCATCTGCGTCATTTGGTTGGGGTTCGTAATTTGATTGGAAATGGGCACATTTCCATGGATCGGCGTGTGCACGATGTATTGTGGCGCCTGGGTGTATGCATACGTGGGGCCATACATGCTGGCTGCCCCGTGTGGTGACGTGCACGAAGTGGCAGCTCCATGGGGATAGCTCGCATTGACTGCCACGGTCCCCACCACTTGTGATTTGGCTCCAGGGTAGATCATGCTAGTGATTGGGGCATGAGAGAACGATGCAGGCCGAGGCCGACTACGAAAGTCCGGCGACGCCAACCCTGGCGGCGTGGTGCCAATTTTATGGATCGATTCGCTAGACGTGGCACTGTTATACAGCGGCATACGGTTGAGATGCTCCGCACTGTGTTGGCGAGAGTCTGCCATCAGCCGCCCTGCCGTGGGGTCCCGATAGCTGAAGTAGTCGTTGACGGGCGTGCTGTGTACCACATAGCTACGTTCGAATCCCTGTGAGGCGTACTCTGCGGATGCCCTTCGACTGGCCACGGAGGCCATGGGAATGGTAGCTTCTGTGGGGCGCTGGCACTGCTGTTTGTACGCCGTCGGCGTGGAGTCTGGGGCGTGAGGAGGGTGGGCAGAAGTCGGGCTAGAGCCATTGGAGCCGTCGCCAATTGAGCCGCTGGAGCCTATGGATTGTGATTTGGGGCCGGCGCCCGAGGTGCGGGGGTAGTACAAGCTCAAGTTGGGGTCTGTTTGACGGGGGCTGGAGCCCAAAGTGGCGGGTCGGGTCTCCGGCAGCAGCCCCGAAGACCTTGTCTTCACGGGAGGAATATGGCCGCCCACCAACAACTCAGACACAGAGGGGAGTTGAGGCATTTGGGAAAAGGAACACTAAAGATGGTGGAGCACCGAGAAGAAATGAAAAGCGGCGGTGGTAGCGGCGGGGAACGTAAATAGAAAGGGGCAGGGGAAGCGGCAGCATAAAGGCAGCGGCCTAACGCTTCTTATATGACAGTAGCGAAGGATCTGTATCGAGATCATACACCATGCAGATTTTAGCCGACAAGCATAATCATGCGATATAGGCGGCCAGAATAAGCATGTTGATTTCAAACATATGCATCTGGCTGCTGGCAAGCGCGCTCGTTTTAATTTTGAATATTTATTTTTTTTTTTGCGTCCACTGTGCATGTGTTTGCATTATATTTGCGTTTGTATGCATGCGTCTTGCTTCTTATGTGCACGTCTTTTTCATTTGTTTCGCCTCGTGCATTCTTTCATTTTTTTTTCTTTTTTCTTTTTGTGTCTTTGCAGTGTCCTCACGTATTTCATTTTTCCTTTTGTGTATTCTCTCATTTTCTCTTGTGTTTTTTTTTTTTTGTTTTTCTATGTTTTTTTTTTATTTTTTTTTTTTTTTTTTTTTTTTTTTCTTTTTTGTTTTTTTTCCTTTTTTCCTTTTTTTTTTTTTTTTTTTTTTTTTTGTTTTTCTATGTTTTTTTTTTATTTTTTTTTTTCTTTTATGTTTTTCGTTTTGAGCCACCGGCAGAACATCCATACGCATTTGTTTTGTACGCGTAGTCACACTTGCCCCCCCCCCGGTTTAATTGGTCCTGTGCATGGGACCTCATAACCGGAGCCCCCGGATTTGGGACTGGGGGAAGCCAAATTGTCATGGAATGCTGCGGGGAAGCAAAAGAGACGTTCCATGAAGGCACAACCCAAAATTCCGACGGAGCATTGCTTGGGCCTTTCGGTTGCATTTCTCGTCTATGTGGCTCCCAGAATGGCATGCAAAGGCGGACCAACATTCTCGGCCAAACTATCTCGCTTGATGCGAGAGGATTCGTGCCAGCGTGCGGCCCGCGCAGCCAGACAACGCAAGGTCGCATCCTTCGCGCGCGCCCGTTACAGAAAAACCCATTTGCTTTTCCGCTTTCAGCAAGTCTGCATTTACTTCGAACAAGGTGGCGTATAGGAGAGACAATGCTGGGGCCAGGCGAGCAGTGGCCAGGCCGGATTACATGGCGTACAAGGCGTGCATGGCGTAGATGACGCTAGTGCCTGCACGCAGGGCTCGAATGGGGACTAGCGGTGGTGATGCAAATGCAAGGGCACCCCCGGGCCAGGCAGATGACTTTAGAGCATGGCTAGCCAGTTGCGGCCTACTCCGCGGGGGCGATTGCGTAGGTTGTGGCACAGGAGGAAATTCGAGGACGAGGGTCCGCGAGGATCGGAGATTCTACGGGGACTTATTACTTGGACATGACACGGGGACTTGTCAAGATCGGGGCCGAGGAGTAACCCGACGAATCCGAGGCCTTCCCGAGGATTGATGCGAGGGTTGGGGCAGAGCTAAAGTGGGTTAGTGCCGAGAACTGTTATTGTAAACAGTCCGAGGTAAGCCCGGTGAAGATGATATATACCGATGAAGGTAATAAATAGCGGTGAAGATAATATCAGTGAAGGTAATAAATAGTGGTGCTTGTACAGGGAGGTGCTTGTACCAGTCAAAGTAATAGCGGTCAAAGTAATAACGGTGCTCGTACAGGAGGAGACATGTACAATAGACAGGATCGTGGCCGGGGGACCGGAATGAGGGTGGCCGGTGGTGAAGGACGGAGGTGGTGGGCAGAGGTGGTGGCGGCGTGTGGCAACTCCAGGCCTTGTGGTTCCGTGTGTGCTCTTGCAGATGCTTGGGCTGCATTGACGCAGCAGATATTTTGGGCTGCATTGGAGCCGCAGATATTTTTGTTTCGGTGGGTTCCCATGTGTGACGCCGCGCAAATACGAGCCCAGCGGTGCACCCGAAAGCTGGTGTTTCCGCACGACGTCATCGCCCACATATTCCTTCGGACATAGGTGCGGTAGCGGCTGCACCCGAACCTGTCTCCACGTGCTCCAAGTCACTTCACCAGCACCAGTAAAAGCACCGAACAGCGTGCACCAAAATACGAATTAACATATCAAAAATACTATCAAAAATACTATCAAAAATACCATCAAAAATACCATCAAAAATACCATCAAAAATACCATCAAAAATACCATCAAAAATACCATCAAAAATACCNATCAAAAATACCATCAAAAATACCATCAAAAATACCATCAAAAATACCATCAAAAATACCATCAAAAATACCATCAAAAATACCATCAAAGAATCATCACCAAAAAAGTAGAAGCCCTTATAGAAACCTATAATTGCAATGACCAGTACATTAAACCATTGCTCAGTATAGTAATTAACATACGCTCGCTTTCTCAATGAAACGTTAAATGTGAAACATGAGATGTCTAATGTGAAATGTGAGATGTCTAATGTGAAATGTGAGATGTCTAATGTGAAATGTGAGATGTCTAATGTGAAACGAGAAACGTGAAACGTGAAACGAGAAACGAGAAACGAGAAACGAGAAACGAGAAAGCGTGAAACGAGAAACGAGAAACGAGAAACGAGAAACGAGAAAGCGTGAAACGAGAAACGAGAAAGCGTGAAAGCGTGAAAGCGTGAAAGCGTAAAACTGCGAAAACATGAAACGTCTCATGTGACGCCTGAAACGAACCTCATGTGCAACGCCTAAACTACAGCCTCCCGTTCCCCCTACTTAATCTACACTCTAATGTCCTACACTTAACTCTACATCAAACAACTCTTAAACTCTACATCAAACAACCCTACACCAAACAATTCTGCATCAAGCAACTCTACATCAAACAACTCTTAAACTCTACATCAAACAACTCTCAAACAACTCTACATCAAACAACTCTACATCAAACAACCCTACATCAAACAATTCTGCATCAAGCAACTCTACATCAAACAACTCTCAAACAACCCTACATCAAACAACCCTACATCAAACGACCCTACATCAAACAACTCTGCATCAAACAACCCTACATCAAACAACTCTCAAACAATTCTACATCAAACAACTCTGCATCAAACAACCCTACGTCATAATTTTTAATCTATTCTCCTATATGTTGTGTCTTCCTACATTTTGTTCCTACATTTTGTTCCTACATTTTGTTCCTACATTTTGTTCCTACATTTTGTTCCTACATTTTGTTCCTACATTTTGTGTCTTCTTACTCCTTCCACACTTTTTCTCCTGCTATTCCTCCTATTCCTCCTATTCCTCCTATTCCTCCTATTCCTCCTATTCCTGCTATTCCTGCTATTCCTCCTATTCCTCCTATTCCTCCCATTCCTCCTATTCCTCCTATTCCTCCTATTCCTCCTATTCCTCCTATTCCTCCTATTCCTCCTATTCCTCCTATTCCTCCTATTCCTCCTATTCCTCCTATTCCTCCTATTCCTGCTATTATCCTTACATATTCCTACACATTTAATTCATTCGTTTATAGCTAGTTTCATGTTGTTCTCTACATATTATTATAATAGTATCATGTTATTCCTATATGTAAATCTCAATCTGCATATTCATTATACTTGTTTCCTGTCCCATTTCCTAATCCATTCATAATTTTGATTGATTGATTTCGAGTGCATGACACTCCCATATTTCTTTTTTTTTCTCTCTTTTTTCTCTCTCTCTTTTTTCTCTCTCTCTCATTTCTCTTTTTTTTTCTCTCTCATCTCTCTCTATCATCTCTCTCTATCTCTCTCACCTCTCTCATTCTCACTCTGAAAACTTTGCGGATTAAGGGCCTGTGCATTTTCCTTCTCTCGCTCACTGCGTGCAATAGTCGCAATGGTCCGCCAATGCATCTCAATGTGCGTGTTCACTGGATCACTGTCCATGTGCGGACTGTCCATGTGCGGATTCAGTGTGCGGATTCAGTGTGCGGATTCAGTGTGCGAATTCAGTGCGGATTCAGTGCGGATTCAGTGTGCGGATTCAGTGTGCGTCATCTCTGCCGTCTGCTTTGGATTGTTCCTTGTTCCTTGACTTCGGCCATATGCACCACGGCTTCTTTTTCTTCCACCATCTCGTAATTTCCCCTATTCTCTCTTTCTCTCTATTCTCTCTTTCTCTCTCTATCTCTCTCTCTCTCTCCATTCCTCTCTCTCCCTCTCTCTCTCTCTATATATATTACCATATTATTTTATCATTCCCTATTATTCTCTGTTATTCTCCATTATTCTCTGTCCATCCATCTCCATTATTCTCTGTCCATCCATCTCCATTGTTCCTTTTCATCTTTCATATCATTCTATTCTCTACCATTCTATCCATCCTCTATTACTTTCTATTGGCCCTACCATTTTTTGTTCTCTCTCTTACTCTCTCCTCTCTCCTTCCTCCTTATATTCTACCAATCTCTCTCTCTTTCTTCTCTCTCTACTTCCTGCTTATTCCCCTCTTACCTTCTATTTTTTCTTCTCTATCCATAACTCATATCCCTCTTTTTAAAAGACCCCTCTCCAAATCGTCCATCCATCCATCTCGTGTATTTTCTGTTCATCTCCAACCTAGCTATTATTGCATATGTTTTTGATACATCAATGTCAATTCTCCCTTCCTCTCTTTTATCCGATAGTTCCCAGAGAGAGGAATGGGGCTACTTAAGTAGAAGCATGTGGTATTGTGTTGAATGTTGTATCTCTACTATACTGTCATATTCTTGGTGTGCTTCAATTCTTGTCATGGTATTTACTCTTTTTGTCTCTATCATCTTCTCTCTACTTCTTCTCTGTTTTCTTTTCTGCTCCTCTTCCTATTATTCTCTATTTCCTTTTTTCTTGCTCCCTCCTCCTATTATTCTCTTATACCTTCTCCATTTGCTGCACGACATAATCAAGCATGTAGGTCTCCTCGAGCATATCGTCCAAACGCTGGAAGTGACGCTCGTTGTAGGGCAAGATCAGAGTGACGATTTTGCGGAGCTCTCCGTTTTCCATGTCGATTTGCTCGAGTACCACCTCAATCACCTTCTGTGCAATCTCAAAGTGCTTGAAGTTGATGTTCCAGTCCCTGACCCGCCGAAGCAATGCCGCAAGCTGGTCGGCGTCAAGCGTCTTCATTGTTTGTTCAAGCTTGAATGACCCTATGGCCAGCTCACCGTCCACATTGGCTCCAATCAGCGACTTGATCACATTGTATACACGCATCAGATGTTCCAACGTCAAGGCTAGCAAGAAGGCGTTGCTCCAGTCGTTCTGGTTGATATAGTTTGCAAGCGACTGTTCCTGCTCCACGCGTTCTTTTTCTCGGGACTCTCTCTCTTGAAGAAGCTGCTCAGTATTATCCTGCCAGAAACTCATGTATCCATCTGCATCGGCAGAAACCACCTTGAGTCCATCGTCCTTGGTATCCATGGCCCAGATCCGGTTGTTATGATTATCCAACGTAGCCACACACTCACTCTCCTTGATGTCCCACACCTTAAGAAGCCCATCTGCTCCACAACTCACCACCTGCTTGTTCTTGTTAAAGAACCGACACCTCTGCACGGCATTGGTGTGCCCCTCCAAAGTCTTGACGCATGTGTAGTCGTTCAACAGCCAGATTTTGACCGTTTTATCTCCCGAACTGGTGGCCACAAGCTTATCGTAAAGACAGAAACTGATATCCCAGAGCCCACGCTTATGGCCTTTGAGAATGGCCACGGTCTCGCCTGTCTGTGTGCTCCAGATCTTGGCAGTTTTATCAAAAGAAGCTGTAGCAAAAAACTCATCGTTGGGGGCAATGGCCACAGCATTTATATCCTTCTCGTGTGCCCTGCGCGTGAAGTCACTATTCTTCACCACACCTCCTGCCTCTTTGGGCACTTTCCATTTTTTAACCGTCAAATCCGCAGAGGCAGTCACCACAAACTTGGGGAACAGTCCGCTGGATCGGGAAATGCCACATGCACTGATGGAGCCAGCATGGCCCAAGAAGATCGTGTGCACCTCAAAACGGCCACTATCCATGTCCCATTGCCAGAGTCTGGCCTCGTGGTCTTTACCACCAGTTAAAAGCCACATACCATCTTCACTGGCATCAATGCAATTAAGCAAATCCGTATGGCCCTCGTGGAGTTGCACATCTAGAGGCGAATCGGGGTCCACAAGTCTAAGTGCAGGAGCATTGGTAGCCATGGCCACAAGCCGTTTATTGGGTCCAGCGTACCGGATATCGGCAATGATGCCGTGGTTTCCTGCAATGCAGCGGCCAGCAGGTACGTGGAGCGTCCCGTTCCGCTCGTCAGTCTCGTCCACCACGAGCTCCACCAACGTCTGGTCACTCAAAACCATCCAAAGGGCTTCATCGTCCTGCAGGTGGCTCACGTCCGTGACCATCAACTCCTCCAGCGTTTGGAGCGGTTGGTGGGAACTTCCTAACGGTCTTCCCGTTTCAAGGTCCCATAGTCTCAAGTTGCATCCCGAGCCCGCAGTATAAAAAAGGACCTGGCCCTGTACCGACACAAACCCACATGTCTCCACCTGGTGCCGCACCGAAAATGAGCTGTGCATTTTCCGTAAACTCTCTGTACGGTATACCACCACAATCTCGTCTCGGCCTCCAGTGGTAAAGTATTTTCCGTCTTCCAGGAATGCAAGACCACGCACTGCGCCACTATGCTCTTTGGTGGTGCTCAAACACTTTTTCTTGACAAGATCCCATACTTTACATGTTCCCATAGTATCGCCCAGCGCTAGCATCCAATTGGCGGAATGAAGTTCTCCATAAAAGGCAAGCGAACATACTGTGGTACCGTGACCTTTTAACGAGTGCGTCAAGTGGCCGTTCTCTATATCCCATACGTACACCACACCATCGGTGGCACCAAATGCAAACAACGTGGACGTTTTATCGGCGGCGGCAATGTACACCGGGGCGGAGAATTTATATTGCCTGAGTAAATCGCCGGTTTGGACGTTGTAAATGCGAAGCTGCTGACTTTGTGACACAACACCTAGACGTGATCCGTCAGGAGTCAACACTAGCGCCGTGACGGTTTCGCCATCGCCTTCGATCTGGTGCACGAGCTTATTGGAGTCCATATTGACGATGGAAATATCCTCCTCTAAGGGCGTGGCCACGATGTGGGAGTCAGAGGCGAACGCAGCGGGAGTTGCTCCCACATAGAAGGGTGCCACGCTCTCCGAGATGTACGAACAACGAATTGGTTCAGCCATGGAAGAAGAGATTATGGGTGTGGATGAAAAGGATGCTTGAGTAGATGGTTTTTTGGCGTGTGCGCGGCGCATGCAGGCCGATGAGATGCCCACTGGTCAAAATCTCAAACCACGCCAAAGCTGCTCGCTGCTCGTTGCTCAGAACAACTGGAGTTTTGAGAGCGACGGGAAAAAAAAAAAATGAAAGAAAGAAAGCCCGATGCGGGGCTCGAACCCGCAACCTTTTGATTGACCTTATATGTTTAAGAGTCAAATGCTCTACCGATTGAGCTAACCAGGCTATCTGACCATGTTAGACATGGAACCTACTCGATTGAGTACAGGATAGGAGGCCGCAGAGCGCCTCCCGAAGAACAATCCTTCCTTTTATGA
>NKZI01001665.1:0-57711 GCA_002370645.1 Metschnikowia sp. 00-154.1 | reverse complement strand
ATGGTTCCTCCTTGAGGAATCATCGACGAATAAACATACAAAACACACTAGAACAGAGTACTGGACGTAAACCAGAATCTAACACCATTCTTATAAGAGATTATCAAAATAGCTGTGTTAAGATACAAGGATCTCCAAGTATTTATAGATACAGATAAGAATACAAGCAACAGAGATGATCACTGAAGTTCCACAAGTAAAGGAGTTGTTAGAAAACAACTTGATAACTGTTCCAGCTTATGGGAGTGTATATTACAACTCTCAACAGTATCAATGAACTCGAAAGGGGCGTAGTAGTATCGGTTCCTGATTAACTGGGCAATACCTATATGGGTTGTAATCCAACCATCGTGAATCTAACAAATTCTATCTTCTCTGATTAAAGTTTCTGATTGGGTCCTGACCCCCGCTCTGCTTGGAACTTCTTCTATAATTGTCTATGTCTCAGGCTCAGTAAATTGATGTTTTTTATTAAATCCTATTTCCACTAATAATTTTTTTACTGATTTCTGAAATACTAATTTTTGGCTGGCTAAATTCTTACTGGTTGATTTTAGACCTTTCGCGCAGACTGACTGATCCTGAGGCTGCTGTACAGATTTTTTCAGATCTTTTATTTCTTTAATTAAATCCCCTCATCTGATTCCGACTCACAGAATAATATTATACTCTACTGTAATCACAAAACTACGGTACTTTGTACTTCATTACTCTACACACAGGAATCTATAATAAAATCACACTATACCCCTTTAATATACTCTAAAATACTACTCTAGCCTACTGTACTTTATACCAGTGTACTGCCTCATAATTTAGCAAGGTTTATATCATGGTTTATATTATGGTTTATATTATGGTTTATATCATGGTTTATATTATGTTTTTATCATGGTTTATAGTAGTATTGCTACTACACAGCCTGTGTTTATCCAAGCTTAGTGGACGAAGCGGAGAAGAGACAAATTTGCTCTTAGCCACGAAACCTAATCCATAAAAGCTACCTCTGCTCTGGTTTACCGTGGTTTAAATTTTGCTTAACTGAAGCGGATATCTTGTAACACTTTACTTCTAGTCCCTAATTACAATGTAGCTAATGTTCATCAAGGGTAATTCCAGGCCTATTTGTATGGACCGACCCTATACTGTGGGTGAATTTGGCCTAGAAGTGAAATTTATTGATACATTTAGGCGAGGCGAGTTACTTTTAGGAGAATCCTGATAGATTCATCCAAGTTTAAGTATCTGCTTGAATATTGTGCTACTCATATCCTTTCTACTATTCTATACCACTATTCTATACCACTATTATATACCACTATTATATACCACTATTATATACCACTATTATATACCACTATTATATACCACTTGTTAGATCCACCATATGCAGGGCCCTGCCTATGAAGGTATTATGAAGCCTCTCAGTTTGTTACAATAGTGATACGGCGTTTGGCCATCAGGGCACTTCGTGCATAGATGGCTCCTTTCGAATATTCCAGAACAATCCTTACCATTGTTCTGGTGGAGAGTTTTTCGGTTCCATGTTTCTCTCAAAGTTATATAAACCACAATGGTTCCTCTCTTTGAGGA
This sequence comes from Metschnikowia sp. 00-154.1, assembly GCA_002370645.1. Lineage (NCBI taxonomy): Eukaryota > Fungi > Ascomycota > Pichiomycetes > Serinales > Metschnikowiaceae > Metschnikowia > Metschnikowia sp. 00-154.1. The sequence goes on along the minus strand of NKZI01001665.1, from coordinate 56,118 downwards.
ACCATCAACGAATATAAGAGTTTAGGCATAAATGTATTAAAGAACATAACACCACTATTCTATGTAATCTTGGTAGCACTTGTTGACTGTAATGGTGGAGAAATATGGACGAAAGGTGGACGAATAGACGAAAGGTGGATGTAAGATGTATTAGTCCTCTAATCAAAATCCCGTGGAAGGGCTATTTCTTTTCCGATCCATGGGACATTGTCAATGCATCAACTGTTAGAACTTGAGAAGGACTTTGGGATTTGTGAAACAAAGTTATATCAGTTGTATATTCGAATACTATAATATGCCTTAGAGGGATCCATGGGGATTCAGCTTACCAGGCGAACCTGCTAGTTCTATATACTTCTTTGCTGCTTCGGGTAACCCTTGAGGGATTTCTTGAAACAGCGGGCTTTCAGGATGTGAAACATCGCAATGTTTCACATTAGCCCGGAGAAGTCCTTATCAGGAATTCTCTCTAGCGCGGGCAGATCACATGCGTCGACTTGCATGGTGCCTAGCGCCCAGTATTCAAGTCTCCTTGGATACTAACCTCCACACCATCTCATACTCATGAGTGGTATGGTTTGATGCTGAGTCTAAGCTAAGCCTCGTTAGTAGAATCCACCGACACTAAGTACTTAATTCTAGTGCTCGTAGGATTTTTCCTAACATCAACATGAACAATATCTTCGCGCTCCCCAGTTTCAGTGCACATAATCTTCAGCACTAGACCCTACATTCTTAGTTTATGCTACCCAACTGATCCACTCAACTGACTAGGTCTACAACACAGCACTCACTACGCGAGACCAACTTCTCTTTGATGCGTCATTCCTAACTAACACTGGTCTTAATATATGAGCTCCATATCAAGTAGATTTGGGATTGTCCTTTCTCTCTGGATTGGAAAGGACTAAGGGTGGTATGCGTGGTCATAGGCATGGCGGAAGATTTTTTATTTTTTTGATTTCATCACATGGCTCAGAAATATACCCTCTATCACAGGTGAACTACTTGAAATGATAAAGAAGGAATATACACTCCTCGCTGTTTTTTGAAGGGGAGGATGATTCAAAAGGACGATTCAAAAGGACGATTCAAAAGGACGATTCAAAAGGACACTTTTTAATGCCTTCATACTCCCAATATCTTTTTTAGCCTTCTAATTCCAACACCTGAGGTCATGAAACTTGTGTATGTTTATCCCATCTGCTTCTCGCTGCCCACTGCTCACTTGGTAAGCAATTGGGAATTACGGAAAAAAAATCCAAATAAAGCTTTCAAAGCATTACATTTGTACAAGGCTTTGTCGGCCAATTCAGAGGACATTAAGACAATTACGTGGAAGACACCTGCACCTGGTGAAAAGTCTCTTGATTGAAGAAGGCTTATTAAGCTCCTACTTGTGGCCAAATGGAAATAAAAGCCGGCTTTTCACTTCCGTTTAAAGAACCATGTTGTTTTTCTAGCGGCTAGCGATGATATGCAGCACGACGGACGAGTCGCCGGGCCGCGTGAGAAAAGATTCTCAGCGACCTATAGAGAAGTGAGTTCTTCCGTAGGGTCAAGTGATGGGGTGGACTGGACCCAATTTACATTTGGTAAATATAAGTCTGAAAATTAACAGGAATATACCACCGAACTTTACATGGGTTCCAGGGGAGAAAGAATCGAGGTTGCAATTAATATGAACCAACATGAATTATGGGTGACGGATGTCAAAGCACTTTGTCGGAATAAAAATCCTAGACCGTTCTTAAGTTTAATGTCAAAGTCAAACCGTGACAGCCCTGAGAACTTTACAAATAGCTCACAAAGTCTCGTTGTGAAGAACATTAATGGAGTTGACTATGCAAAAATATCAGAAAATGGAATATCCAATGTTCAGGATATAAGTAAGCGGGATGCAGGCGAATGTAATGCCTGAGGCTACTTCAAGAAATTCAAATCCAACACGTTCAAAATACACCGGGTGCTTGATAACGGCTTTTGGCTGTTTATTAATGCTGTTAGCGGCTCTGATAAGGTTGGGATATCAAAAACAATGATGAGTATGATCTTTACTATGACCGTAATAAAGTGGGAGTCAAATGAAGTTTTGGGCATTGGTCCTCCAATTGAAAAGGATAAGCTTCTTTTTGGTGCTGTTGATCATAGAAAGTATGTCGGAAAGTTGCAAACAGTTCCAATAGTGAATTTTGAAAATTATGGGACCGAATTTATCAATTATTTTCGTGTTGTTCTTGACAAAATGTGCTCGGAAAACTCTAATCAGAAAGTGGTTATTATGATCGAGCCAATCTGAGCTAAGTTCTTCACGACTAGAGATGAACAATATTTGCCGAGGAATACACTTCTTGGTTTGGCTAAGCTGATTGTGGGAGAGTACTGGTGAGAACGCCGGGTTTACAAGGTGGATTGTGGATACAGGACCAGTACGGACAACATGGTCTACGAATTTTCCGGCATTAAGATAAAGGTTCCATTGAGAAACTTCGTGGGTGAATCGGACGGCATATGTTTCTTTGCAGCTACTACTCTGGATGGACCTGGTATCAGCAGGCCATTTGCTTCGTTGAAACAATCTTTTCTTCGGAATGCCTACTTTACCATTGATATGGAGAGAAATGAGATTTAAATGGCCCAGGCTAAGTTCTCCAACCTAGAGGAAACTGAGAAGATCAGCAACTCCGTTCCGAGGGCCGTTAAAGCTGAGCGGAATTCGTCTACTTCAACAGTCAATCATGTTACTAAACCAACTGTTGCTAAATTCGAAGTTGAAGAAGATGAATGATTCAAATTACAGGATCCTCGTTCATTGAGAAACGAGAAGAAAATGTGTGAGAGAAGAGAGAGTCAAAAAAATACAATTATCGAAAAAGTTTGTACTAGTATCCAGTGTTAGGAGTATCTACTGTGTTAGGGGTATCTACTGTGTTAGGAGTATCTACTGTGTTAGGAGAATCTACTGTGTTAAGAGTATCTACTGTATTAGGAGTGAAATAGGTACTGAAGTTTCCTATACGTATAAATGATCATAGCCATGGTTACATGACCAGTATAATTTTCAGCTTACTGAGTGACCCAGCTTAAATAGACCTATACTGAGTAGAAGATAAATAGTATGATGTATGGTTTGATATGACGGATATAAACTGACATTCAACTCTCAATCAGTGCTCATAACCTAGCATTGTAGTCAGTATTGTAGTCTAGCACATAATGATATAAATTTTTTTGACATCTGTAGTCCATCTATTCTCTTTACCCGTATCCTAAATTAATACTATAAGTCTACATACTTGTATGAGAATAATTTCCACATTAGTATCTCTATCTATTCCTCTATTTCTCCTCTATTCCTCTATATTACTTTAAATCAACCCACTGAGAGTCAACTTCTCCAAGAATGGACTCAAGTCGTCTTTCCGGATCTCAATAATTGACAGGTCAAAACTGTTGATCCTAACCTTGGCACCCGAAGTTGCTGCCACCTTTTGGAAAGCCACACTAAAGGTATTAAGCCTGGTGGTGAAGTCCAAAGCAGATTCCTTTTTCAGAAGTCTCTCGTCTGTTTTGGAGAGCTTAGCCTTTGTGGAATTATCAAGACCTCGTGGATATTTCGGTGCTAATCCAATCACAAGATACGTATCGCTGGATACATCAAGACTAGCAATAACTAATGGCTTGAGCACGTTTGTCTTGACGTCCGAGTCTTTCTTTGCGAAAAACGCCGCCATTTCGGCCTCGTTGATATTCTCCAAGAGCCAATTGCCTAATTTGGCAAGGATCATGGGGTTGTTGAATAAGTCGAGGTCGGGGATCGAACCATCATTGAGCACACAAAGTCGATAGAGCCGGAGGTTCTTGATCACATTCCTCTCCAATACTGACATTCCGGTTCGGAACACTATCTGCTGCATTGACTTGGCACAGTCGAAACCATGCGTTAGAAGATCGTAGCCTTTAAGCTTGCGGAGCTGACCTAGACCCCTGCCTATGTGCAGGCCCACTGCAGCTTGGTTCTTTCCTGCCACGGCCATATTGAGTGCGTCCCATGCAGACCAGAAATTGTTAACCCACAATTTCTCCTTCTGTTCGATTTTGGAGCTGACTTCGTCTGCCTCTAACGTTTCTGATGCATTTGAAGAGTTGGAGTTTCCCTTGGAAACGGCTCGTTCATCGTACTCCAAAAGCGCAGTAAGGGCCTCCACACATTCCATCGCTGAAAGTTGCCCCATGTAGCCAAAAGTCCGGATAAATCCATCGCGGACAATTCCCTCCAAGCCATAGAGCGGGAGGTACTTATTAAAAATCACCGGGAGGTTGCGCTTGACGGTTATGTCCATGTAGATCCAGCTTTGCTGGGCCACGGAGAGCGAAATACCCATTTTGGCAAAAAGCTTGTGGAGTTTCTTTTTTCCATCTTCTCGCCAGAGATTAAGCTTGGAGTTCACATGCGACAGGTAAAAGAACAGGTCATAGAGCGTCCAGTGTCGCAAGAGAAAAAGTCTGTAGTCTTTCTCCACGGCCAAGTGCGCCAGGTCAGCATTTCTGCCCGGTAAAGCACCCAGTGGGGATAACCGCACCACCTCTTCCTTGTAAAGTGGCTGGATTTTGTCGTAGACCTCGGGATGGAGCCGGTCGAGTGAAGATACGCCCACAATGGAGATCCAGAGGTTATCGAGGTTGGTTTCTCCAATGGTAGCTAGAAGCGCATACACCACGGCCGTAGATGCGGTGAACACGGCTGTACCTTGGTTATAGTAATTTTCAAGGATTTCTTCGCTTTCTCGGAATTCTCTCTTTCTTTTTCGACTTCCACTTTCCTTTGAAATCTGACCCTCTTCATTTCTAACAATTTCGCCATCTTCATCCCTTAAAATTTCGCCATCTTCATCTCGTAAAATTTCACTCTCCTCCTCTTCATCTTCTTCACTATCCCCACTGTCTTCTACATCAGAACCCTCATTGACCAACTTCAAATAACTGTCTCTCTCGTTCTGGAGGTTCTGGTCAATATACCCATCATCTAGACAAACAACCATGTTGGAACCAAACAAATTATCCAAATTCCAAGGCCTAGAACCATCCACAATATAGATTTTGCGGCGATAGTCCGGGCCTTGGGAGTGCAGTTGGTCCAAGTCGTCCAAATCCGCCGGAAGAGGGTCGATTTCGAAATCTGAGGGCTCTATCTCCAAAAAAGCTTCCAAATCAATCATAGCCCCGCATCCAATCAACATAACGTTGGCCACATCAGCATCCAAGTTGGCATAGTGCAGTTTGAGGTCGGTATAGCCCACCACCGGGATGAGCTGGTACTGAATGAGATTTTTTTTGAGCACCAAGCTTAGAATCTTGGCCGTGCAGATACTATCAATATTAAGACATGAAACAAAGAGAATGAGTTTGCATGTGGAGTGTGACGACAGTGTGCGCTTGATTTCGGCGAATGCTGTGCCATACTGCGATGGATTAATGTACATTCTCTGGGGCCTCCACTAAGACTTGTTATGACTATCCAGTATCCACTGCTATATGCACTATTAGACCACTATTTCTATGTCTATCTATCACTAACTGGATCCTGTGAGATGAATGCGTGCAGTAAGTGAAGATTGATGTTCCACGTGACTGGACGCGTCTATCCTAATGTTACATCCGTACATCCCCGTTACAACCGTACATAGTTACAACAAAGCTTATTTAAGTATGAGAGAATTATCGAGATCTTTTGTAGCTAAAACTCTTTAAATGTTTAAGACTCTCGTTGGGACTCTAAATTTTATTGGCGTTCACGAATATCCATGTGAATACTGCTTGGTGTACTGGTGGGACATCATGAACTAGTTCAAATGTAAAAAATTAATAAAATTTTTAATGCCTCTTTGGTTAAGTTCGTTTTATTGGATTCTAAACTCATGGATCATTTTAATATAACGCGTTTTTACTGTAAAATAGATAAGGATTTGCTTAAAGTATCGACCCCCGGAACTGACCGCGGCCGGAACTACCTAAGTTAGTACCTCTAAACTTACACACAGCAAAGGTTTTATAATCATGAAAAAAAAAGACAAGTTCCGGAATTCCAGCATTCTAAAACTGTCATTTTTATCCGCTAACCCTTGAAATAAGGGTGCTTTGAGTTGGCCGTATGTGTCCGGGGGTGTCATGGTGTACGGGTGTTATTTCCCCGTTTCTCTATTTTCTTCACCACACTTCATAGTTCATATGTAAAATATATAAATGATTCAGTTCATAGTCAGAAACCAATTCAAATTAACAGTTATAAATATTTTATTTAATGATGTTCTAGTCTCTTGAATCGTTAGAGCCATTATGATCAGTACACGACCCATAATTAGCGCTTATTCTGGCTGATCGGGCCTTCCTTAATTACACTGAAAAGCATTTTCTTCATATCACGCTGGTTGCAACTTGACAGACGTAAGTCCAATTTCACAGACATAAAGTGGGGGACTATATGCCGGATATATATATATATATATATATAAGTAGCCCATACTTATTATTGGCACCTCTTAGTATTGTATATACTCTCTTGGAAGAGTCTAATTGAGCTCATAGTTGTAGTGTGAATTATTGAAAAAAAAAAAAAAATTTGATTATCATGCCAATTTGTGTCTTTTCTGTTACCCCCTTTTATATGTATCATCTATACATCTTGTGTGCCTAATCCGGTAGCACTACGCGATATAATTGTCAGGGTTAAAAATGGTAATCCTTTATGAAAAAAGTGGTGATCCTTTATGAAAAAAGTGGTGATTATTTATAAAAAAAAACGATGATCATTTATAAAAAGAAAAAAGGGCTGATTTTTATTAGTAAACTTTTGAAGTGTTTTTGTTACAGATTTTACAATGTTCTAATATAAGTACGTGGAATTATTAGCGTACACAGTTAATCACATTCGCAGTTGTTCCGCGACTACCATTTTTGATTCCAAAATATAGATTCTAAAAAACAGTAACCAAAAAAAAAGAAGCTATTCAGTGCTAGAAGTAAAAGAGACCCAAAAGATATTGAAGATGGTTATTTGAAGTATTAATAAAGTGTTTTCAGAAAATTTTTTTTTGTGCATTTAAAAGCGTGGGTTATCAGTATTCATCGTTAGTGTCAGATCCGTCATAGGTAGTGCTCTACCTATTTAGATATTATGAAGACTCTCTGCCTGATACTTTGTATAAGACCTTCTACCCATCCAGTTACAAGCCAGCTACCAGCCTTCCACCTAGCCAGCTACCAGCCAGTTATCAGCCAGCTATCAGCCAGCTACCAGCCTGCTACCAGCGTTCACCTTCTCTTGAAAAGTTATACAAGCACCTCAGATTCTTCCCCTTGAGAAATCATCGGCGAATGAACATAGTAAACAGAGTACTTGACGTAACAAGAACCTGACAGTTAGTATTATATTCTTTTTAGCACATTTGTGTCCAATCGTTACTATATTCGTTGATGGTTCCTCAAAGGGAGGACTCTGAGCGGTTTAAATAACTTGAACAGAGAACATGGCTTTGAAGAACTTTTTATCAGAACAATAGAGGTGATGTTCTTGCTCGTATCAGTTTAGCCGATATTGGTAAAAGATTTAGGCGGTCTTTGAATTTTGTTGGATCAAAGGGCATAGGCTTCATATACCTCTATGGGTAGATTTACTGCCTATAGTGGATCTAATATACTCAATGTAGTACTCTCGTAGTACTCTCGTAGTACTCTCGTAGTACTCTCGTAGTACTCTCGTAGTACTCTCGTAGTACTCTCGTAGTACTCTCGTAGTATTCTCGTAGTACTCTCGTAGTACTCCTGTAGTACTCCTGTACTACAGTGATATCTACCAGGTAATGCTCTACCTATTAAAGTTAAGCCTCGGCGTCCGATCCTAACAATGGCCATTAAAAACGTAGTCACATACCATTTGACAGCATTGGTTGGTGCGACCACCCAGAACAATCACTGCTATCGTCCTGATGAGGAGTTTTCCCGCAAGCACTTAGCAACGACGTTTGACTAGGCGCCCCGCTGATATTCTATTTAATAGCCATGGAGTATACTCCAGTGTACAATATCCACTAAGATATAGTCAATCTATTAGAGTCAGTCTCGTAGAGTCAGTCTTAGAAATTCAGGCTCAGAAATTCAGACTCAGGAAGTCAGTCTCAAGAAGTCAGTCTCAAGTAAATTTTATGGGGTAGGAATGTTTTGTAAGAGGCAAGTATGGTGAGTGTGTGGTGAGTGTAAAATAAGTGTGAGTGTAAAATGAGGGTGAAATAGTCAGTGTGGAATAGTGTAGAGCGAGGGTGGAGAGCGTAGAAAGACTGAATGAGGGAAGAAAGACTGAGTGAGTGAGTGAGCGTGAGGTTTGCTAACCCAGTATACAGTGTTTTTCAAAATTATTCAAACCAGTGCGACAAAATGTTTCAAACTAGCGCGACAAAATATTTCAAACTAGCGCGACAAAATGTTTCGAATCACACTAGAAAAATGTTTCAAACCAATAATTCAAAAAGTTTCGTACATCCCTAACCAGTTGTTATATACAGGATAACAAGGAACCCAGTCCAGTTCCGTTCGTTTTGACTCTTGATTGGTACTGAAAGACTCCCAAATGTAGTACATATGAGGCAATCGTCCAGATTTAGGATTTCAGAGTATTGAATTCTAATGAAAGTTGGTGTGAAATATTATGCCATTTGGTTTGAAAGACTATGCAAAGGGGTACGAAACATTTTGAATTATTGGTTTGTTTAATTTTGCTAGCGGTATACAGTGTTTTTCAAAACTATTCAAACCAGCGCGGCAAAATGTTTCGAACCAAGAAAACAAAATGGTTCAAACCAGTGCGACAAAATGTTTCGAACCACACTAGCAAATTGTTTCAAACCAATAATTCAAAAAGTTTCGTACCCCTTTGCACATCCTTTCAAACCAAATGGCATAATGTTTCAAACCAACTTTCATTTGAATTTAATATTCTGAAATCTAAAATCTTAGGTCTGGACGATTGCTTCATATGTATTACATTTGAGAGTCTTGCAGTACCAATTAAGGGTCAAAACGAACGGAATTGAACTGATTTCCTTGTTATCCTGTATATAGCAACTTGTTAAGGGTTATGTGTATTGGTTTGTTTAATTCTGCTAGCGTGGTTTGAATCGTTTTGCCGCGCTGGTTTGAATAGTTTTGAAAAACACTGTATTCATATACTCTTCTATCTACTTACCTCGATGGTGGTGGTGGTAAGAGACGCGGCTCCAGATATTGCACCAGTATACCCAGAGTTTATAACCACCATGTTTAAGAACCAGCCAGCAACTCCAAGTCCGTACATACAACTTCACAGTTTTGTGGAAACCCTTACTGAAGAATTTTACTGAAGAATTGTACTGAAGAATTTTACTGAAGAATTTTACTGAAAAATTTTACTGAAGAATTTTACTGAAGAATTTTACTGAAGAATTTTACTGAAGAATTTTATTGAAGAATTTTACTGGTTGTGGTGTAGCCCTGAACTTGTATAGTATATGACAAGAGAATTGGGGGAGAAAAAGAGTACAGGACTAAGGTCAGGGACCAGTGCAGTGAAGTAAAGAGAGTGATAGTAGAGAGTGACGAGGGAGGGTATTTTTTTATTTACTCCCTTTGGATCATTACCGAGTTCCTGACTATTCTAGGCTCAATACAATTCATGATAAACTATAGGACGTAGGAAATATACGTTCAAGTTTAGACTTACACACAAGAGTAACTATTGAAGTGTAGCATCTGACAAAATTAAGACAACTATTAGATAGCCCGATTCCTCCCTCTGGGGAATATCGGCGAATAAACATAGTAAACAGACTGCCTGACGTAAGAGCACGAATCGGACAATACTCCTGTACTGCTGTATTACTCCTGTATTACCCAATATACTGCTCAATGTACTACTCCTGTACTACTCCTGTACTACTCCTGTACTACTCCTGTACTACTCCTGTACTAATCCTGTATTAATCCTGTACTGCTCAATGAACAACTGTAGGTACTTTGTTCTATGAAGGTCCACCCAATTTAGGTGCTGTACACTTTGCTTTTATATAGGTAACACATCGAGTACTAAGTCTAAAGCTGATCAAAGATACCATTTAGGAGTACGTTGAAACCGTCAAACTAGGACATACCGTGGCCGGGTAATACAACCACTACGCTATGTCAATGATATTTAAGTAGCTTCATAACATATACGGTATGGTATTGGTAGAAGTGATGGTATTGGTAGAATTGATGGTATTGGTAGAATTGATGGTATTGGTAGAATTGATGGTATTGGTAGAATTGATGGTATTGGTAGAATTGATGGTATTGGTAGAATTGATGGTATTGGTAGAATTGATGGTATTGGTAGAATTGATGGTATTGGTAGAATTGATGGTATTGGTAGAATTGATGGTATTGGTAGAATTGATGGTATTGGTAGAATTGATGGTATTGGTAGAATTGATGGTATTGGTAGAATTGATGGTATTGGTAGAATTGATGGTATTGGTAGAATTGATGGTATTGGTAGAATTGATGGTATTGGTAGAATTGATGGTATTGGTAGAATTGATGGTATTGGTAGAATTGATGGTATTGGTAGAATTGATGGTATTGGTAGAATTGATGGTATTGGTAGAATTGATGGTATTGGTAGAATTGATGGTATTGGTAGAATTGATGGTATTGGTAGAATTGATGGTATTGGTAGAATTGATGGTATTGGTAGAATTGATGGTATTGGTAGAATTGATGGTATTGGTAGAATTGATGGTATTGGTAGAATTGATGGTATTGGTAGAATTGATGGTATTGGTAGAAGTGATGGAAATACATTAGTTGAGCACTCCGAATTTGAAGTGTCATGTTACAGTGCCATAATGTACTTAGACAAGACACATCAGTTCTTTGAACTAGGACTTTGAGTATTGTATTGTATACTTTAGCATGAGTACTCGTTCATTCATTAGTCATTAATTAGCCATGACTCAGAGGGTATTCAGATTATCACATGAACTCCATCTGAGGTAATTCTAGCAATCTCAACACCTTTACCAATGCACTGAACTACCAAACTGCTAAACTAGCTCCACTTGAGTTTCCAACCTGTTGGTCTCAAACAATAAAACCGTTCATCATCACTGATCATTTGATGCTCGCGAGTCTGAACCTCGGTTTTCTTAACCAAAAATTTCTCTTTAATAGTTTCCTCTTTGAGATTTCTTAACCAAAGATTCCTCTTTAATAATTTCCTTTGGACTTTTTCAACCCAAAGTTTCCTCTTTCGATGATGTCCTCTTTAGTAGTTTCCCCATTGTGTTCTTTTCCTGGAATTGCCTCTTTGGACAAATCTAGAATTGCCTCTTTCGGTTCTAGCTCAAAAGCTAGGCATAAGAGAAACTGCCGAAACTTCTTCTACCACGCACATTAACATCACACCGCAACACCCCTCCATCGAGTCCGCCCACATATAACAGGTTCTCGTACCAATCAATGCCCAGGATTTTCATTTCCCCGCAAATATGGTTCATCGACTGCTGGTAGAGCTCGTGGTAGTAACGTTGGTACTGCACAAGTCGCTCGTGGTCAGTGCACTCCTCCAGAGCTGCTAAGCTGCGGGCACGGTAGCTGGCATAGCCAAGAGACCCCATTCGCACCCGTACCCCATCTTCTTCTTCCGGCACAAGTTTGGGTTCCGGTTCGAAGATGAAGTCCTTAAACAATTTGGGGTTCACGTTGGTCACGTAATCGTAGTCGTACACCAAGGGCGCACTGAAGTAGTTTGCGTCGTCGTAGATATCAATGGTATTGTGAACACGAGGTCCCAGAAATTCGAGCCCAGAACTGTCCGACCCACTCGAGCTGTCATTTCCTACCTCAAGACTGCCACTATTGTGACCAATACTGCCACCAACACCGCGACTTCTTTGGTTTCGACTCCGACTTCCCTGGTTCTGAATGCCACTATCTTGACTTCCTTGGCTCTGCCTTTGACTCTGCCTTTCACTTTCCTGCGTATACCTTGCAAACAGATCAAGGGCATGGGGAAATACAATCACCTGGTGGCTGTCCTCGGATGAATCCTTATAGTCCACCACATGCACACGCCCCACATCCTCGGAAATCACTAGCAAGTCCGGCACCGAAGCAGGCATGAATTTGCAGCATCTGAAAGCTCCTGATTGGTTTCCTGGCCGTGAAGACTTGATTTCGCGAAGTGGCTCTTTTGGACTTCGAAGGTCATATAAAAGACATGTACCGTCCTGAAATGACCCGGCTAAGATCGTGCCATTGGCATGGTACGAAAGACCAAAACCCAGGTCGTGACCCGTTGCAAGCGTCTGCAGACACTGCGACGCCCGAGGGTCCACCAAGTACATGTTGCCTGAATCACCCGTTACCGCAAGATCATTGCCGTTAGGAGCCCGCACCACATTATTGAGCGATGTATTTTCCTCACACACCACTCGCTGCTCGCCGCAAATCCCATGGTCCAGCATATCAACCACGTATAAATGCAGGTCATTATTGCACACATACAGCTTGTAGCCACTAGGCTCTGAGTATATGGTCACGGCATTGTTGATCATGTCGCCAAGACGAAACGTCATTTCTTCCTGCATTGAAGGACTGTACACCAGAAATAGACCCTTGGACGCCTTGGTGGAGCCAAAATCACCCATCAACGAAGGCAATGCCGCCATATGGGCCTTTTCCAGTGCCGTAGAAAGCCCTCCAGTCACCACAATTCCACCTGGTGCATGGTTAAAGCACTGAGGACTGTATGGGAGCGAAAACGCCTCCCGGGACCTAACCACCAGCTGCCCACTGCGGTGCGGGTTTTTCAACAGCATGATACGGATGGTGTTTTCACTGGTATGGTACAACGACCCCGTCGTATGGTCGATTTGGATGAGGTCCTTGAGCTGCCAGTGCTTAAGCGAGAGTTTAACGTCGCAGATGTAACTTGGATTGGGGTTGAGGATATGGTGTCCATGGTAATAGTTCTGGAAGAACCTGTATACGGCGGCCAACAGGTCTCTTCGGGAAGGGGCGCTTACGCTGGATGCCCTTCTATTTGGAGGGGGACTCACAAAGTTGACTGTCATTGGATGAATCAGTGACTTGAACCCAGTCTGAAACGAACTTAAATCAGATGAGTGTTTAACACGAGTCTTTGATAAAACTAGCTTGAAATGGACTTGGAACTAGCTTGAAACGGATTTGAAACGGACTTGAAACGGACTTGAAACGGACTTGAAACGGACTTGAAACGGATTTGAAACGGACTGTGAAACGGACTGTGAAACTGACCGCGGAAAGCCGTTTAAACTAGTTTGAAACACGAATTGTTCAGAACACAGAACTTCACACGGATGTTGGAATCACGTATGAGACTAAATGTCTGAAACCAAATGTAGTTTGAAACACCAGATCAAACACGTGAATATCAAACGATTCTTAAGCTGACACTAACTTGAAACAAACTTGAAACTAGCTGAAATGACCAAAAGCTAGCTTGATGAGATGACCTGATTTGAAGGCCTTTAATAGCTATAGTTGATAAGCACGTAGTGGCTGTGTCGAATGACTAAACCAATTGCTTTCCTGTACCTTAAGTTGGTGGTGTCTAGTTCGGGTCTATGGCCGGATAGGAGAATATAGAGCAATAAAAAGCTGGGAGAAGATCACTTGGAAGCGGTAGAACGAGGCTGGGTAACTATCCTGCACTTGTCCCGACAAGCAATGTCCTCACATGTATTAGAATACAAGCTCTGGGTGGTACGCAGTGCTGGAGCAAGAAAGTGTGACCAGGATCGGAGTACTGCACATAACGCTCGCCGATCCTGATCATACCCTTTTCTACCCTCGGTCTCGATTTCCGGGAATCAGGGTCTAGCACCCGGTCCTGCACCCAGCACAGACGATCTGCCCCCACAGCCCGTTTTGCCTGGTACACCCCTTGAAATAACCTCCGATTCCGGCCACTCTCTATGCAGGCCGCCGCTAATCGGTTGCAACTATGCGCATGTGTGATCACTCCAAACAACGCATCCGTACACCGACAGCAAAGAAATTGGTGCAATACAGTGCATTGGTAAGCAACCTAATTGGTAAATTACCCCTAAATTGTCGATTGATATTTATCCTGCATATATATTTCGTCTATTAGTATTTCCAGAAAAAAAAGTATGTTACTCTAAAATGTCACACAACCTACTGGTGATTGTGTTATATGCAGGTATAGCTATGAAACTAGCCAATTACCTGAATATAAATTGTATTAGTGAATTTAGTAGAAGTATAAGTCTAATTTTAAACTATCAAAGCATATGAAAGTGGTATTTAAGTGTATAGTGTATATGGTACTGCATATTGGTATCTATACCTGACCATATTCATTCTTGAGTACTAATCCGTCTGGTAGGTGAATTAAATTGTTTTCATGGTTCCTGGAAATGGAATTTTGATAATAAAAGATTTTTCAAAAGTTTGAAGGATTTTTTGGGCAGTGTACGGGTTTATGAACATTCCCTTCCTTCATTCTCCAACTCCCTGTGGATTATGACCATAAGTCATGGCCTCCGTTATCTTCAAAAAGGGGAATTTAATTTTGGCATACAATATTGGAGTAGCAGAGAATAAAATATTGATAAACAGATAAAAATAATAGGTGTTTTGTTTTGAGTTTTGGCTCTGATAGCTGAATATGAGCACGCGTTTCCAACCCAAGCCAACACAAAAAGTGAAGTTTCTTGGTCTCAAGGGAGAAATAAATGGGGTTAATCCAACTGGTGGTAATTTTCTAAAAAATAGAAAAAAATTGGACTTCAACCTGCATTGTAGGAGGCTGGGGACGAGTCATAGCATAAGACTTATGGTATGTAGTGGTATATGCAGACCCTACTCTAGTATAGCACTGAATACACCCTTTTACAATCCTCAGTAGACTAGATATGTAATCACCTAAACTTTTTCTGTTTAAAAAATACTGTTATGTCTGTAGAAGGGATTAAAGCAGTGATGGTATACATTAGGAGTGTATAGTAGTATGTTATCGGACTGTATATAAGTACAGCAGTAGACTAGAAGTCTAGCAGTAGACTAGAAGTACAGTAACGTAATATGGGGTTAGCACTATACAATAGTATCACTATACAATAGTATCACTATATTATAGTTTAGTAGAGTATACTTCCTAGGAGCATAGAAGTATATGATAGTAGTGTATATAAATACAGAATGAGTATGGCCGTATAGTAGGAGTATGATACATTAGTTTAGTAGGATATCTGTATTATGTAGTAGTGAGTAAGTAGAGGATTATAGTCATGTACTTTACCTAATCCTGTAATTTAGAACGGCAAACGGCCAACGGAGAATATAAAAGGACAATGTCGCCCAGTGCTTGAAAAGCAAGAACTCCATTGCTAAGCTTAAATTCATTGAACAACAATATCAATACCTCAGATTGTAATAGTGTAGTAGTGTAGACAAATGCTTAAATTACACATTGATCGAGAGAGTTCCTACCAAGAGTAGCCGATCAAATTTCCTAATCCTATTGCACAGCATAGTATAAATGTTCCTGAAAACGGTCAGTCAATTAATAAGCAGTTAGAAGCTTACACCCCTTGTAACTACAGGCTTAAGCTTCAAGTTGCATACTCTACGTGATATTGTGCATATTTCGTAGTGAGTACAGTTGTTGTCGGGTATAGTAGTAGTGTATGGTGTAGATTCTTTAACTCCAGCTTAGCTAGGAATGCTGGGGAATCAGGTGGCCCATAGAGTAACCATGGTTTAAGGTCCAGAGATCTCTTTTGACTGTAGGATACGGATCTCATTGTTTCATCAAGATAAGTGAACACTTGAGTTGATGAGGTAGACCATAGATTAACCATGGTGTGACGTCCAGTGGACAGTTACTAAGGGACACTGTTCTCATACTCATCATGGTATGTAAACACTTGAGGGGTGTTTACTTCAAGAGAAGAAGAAGATGTAGAGTTGTCAGTGTCCATTGAAGTATTGGTGGGTCTGGTCTTTGGAGATATCTTGGTATGTCCCAGACAGATGATATTTGATTCAGTTACTTAAAAGATGGTTGTGGTCCAGACTCCCTTATATATGTGGGAGGTCTACCTTCACGGCACCAGGCGGTTGTAATAACCACAGGTGCATATAAAGAACAGGTGCTTCTTACAGTGTATTTCAAAACTATTCAAACTAGAGCGACAAAATGATTCAAACCAGCGCGACAAAATGGTTCAAACCACACTAACAAAATTAAATAAAACCAATGATTCAAAAAGTTTCGTATCCCTTCTTCACAGTCTTTCATACCAACTTTCATTCATTGAAGAAACTAAGTATTCTGAAATCTTAAATCTGGAGGAGTGTCTCATATGTACTATATTTAGGAGTCTTGCAGTACCAATCAAGAGTCAAAACGGACCTGAACTGAACTGGACTGGGTTCCTTGTTATCCTGTATATAATAACAGGTTAGGGGTGTACGAAACTTTTTGAATTATTGGTTTGAAACAGTTTTCTAGTGTGATTCGAAACATTTTGTCGCGTTAGTTTGAACCATTTTGTCACACTGGTTTGAATAATTTTGTCGCACTGGTTTGAATAATTTTGAAAAACACTGTAATTCAAAAAATTTCGTACACCCCTAACAAGTTGTTATATACAGGATAACAAGAAAATCAGTTCAATTCCGTTCGTTTTGACCCTTAATTGGTACTTCAAGACTCTCAAATGAAGTAAATATGAAGCAATCGTCCAGACCTAAGATTTTAGATTTCAGAATTTTGAATTCTAATGAAAGTTGGTGTGAAACATTATGCCATTTGGTTTGAAACACTGTGCGAAGGGGTACGAAGCTTTTTGAATTATCGGTTTGTTTAATTTTGCTAGTGTGGTTTGAATAGTTTTGCCGAGTTGGTTTGAACCTTTTTGTCGCGCTGGCTTGAATAGTTTTGAAAAACACTGTAGTAGTAGTGTATAGTAGTAGTGTATAGTAGTAGTGTATGGTGGTATCATAGACCTGTTATTGCCTCAAACTTCAATTGTTTTTTAATCATAAGTCCCTTCAAGAAGTTCCTTTCAGCAAAAATCTAATTGACCTATTTAAAAGGTTAATGTTAGATCTTATGAAGCCTCTCAGTCCTATTTTTACAATGGCCATCGCAAACGCCGTATCACGGCCATCTGCCATCAATGCACGAAGTGTTATGATGGCCTTTTCGAATATTTTGGAACAAACCTTACAATTGTTCTGGTGGAAAGTTTATCGATGCCATGTTTCTCTCAAAGTTATATAAGTCACTTCGGATCCTAACCATCAACGAACATAGTTCTAGTTAGGCATAAATGTATTAAAGAACATAACAGTTAAGATCGCGTTGGTAATAGCAATTAAGCAGAAAAGACCACTCCACCAACTAAGAACGGCCATGCACCACCACCACCCACAAAATTAAGAAAGAGCTCTCAATCTGTCAATCCTTATTGTGTCTGGACCTGGTGAGATTTCCTGTGTTCTGTTAGATCAACAATAGGTAGAACACTACTTATTGATACATTATGGAGCCTACGATGTCTGATTGTAGAATTGTCTACTACAAATGTCGTGACACGGCATTTGGTCATTGTGACAATTCGGGAATCAGAGGCCCTTTTCGAATATTCCAGAACAATCCTTACCATTGTTTTGGTGGAGAGTTTTTCGGTGCCACGTTTCTCTCAAAAGTTATATAAGCCGCCCCGGTTCCTCTCTTGTTTAGGCAACACACGTTCTAAAGAACATAACATGTTCAGTCAAATATTGGTATAATCTTAAAGCGGTGTGTTGTAACTGTTAATGTTTCCTAATGGATTGAAGCTAGTCTTTTTTGATTCAAAGTATTTTAGACTATAAAAGATAGTATATACAGTGTTTTTCAAAACTATTCAAACCAGCGCAACAAGTTGGAACATGAGGAATCATTACATCAGAGATGTACTGCATGTTCCAGGTGACTGCATGTAAGTAGGACAGATGAAACAGAGATATGCAGGAATAGACTGAGAGTGGACGACGTCCCGCGGAAAAGGGAGCGGGTGGTAACACTAGAAAAAGGGTAATAGAATAAGAGACAACGTTAGAGTTGAGTACAGCTTAGATACCTAATCGTTCCAGTTTATGCGTTAGTAAGTTACAAAGCGCAACACAACAAAATGTTTCAAACCAGCGCGACAAAACGATTCAATCCAATAATTCAGAAAGTTTCGTACCCCTTCGCAAAGTCTTTCAAACCAAATGGCGTAATGTTTCACACCAACATTCATTAGAATTTAATATTCTGAAATCTTAAATCTGGACGATTGCCTCATATGTACTACATTTGGGAGTCTTGCAGTACCAATCAAGATTCAAAACGGACGGAATTGAACTGATTTTCTTGTTATCCTGTATACAACAACTTATTAGAGGTTATGTTTATTGGTTTGTTGAATTTTGCTAGTGTGGTTTGAATCATTTTGCCGCGCTGGTTTGAACCATTCTGTCTTCTTGGTTCGAAACATTTTGTCGCGCTGGTTTGAATAGTTTTGAAAAACATTGTAGTGTAATGTACAGTGAACCGGAGTAGTAGTATAGTGCATAGTTCTATGGTGAAATAGTAGTATATAGTGGTCTAGTATATAGTGTATTACATAGTATGGATATAGGGTTAGAATGAGGAGGAAGTAGAAAGACTCAGATTATCATCTTATAGACAAGTCTATACTCTCTACACCACTCTACTATTGGACTGGCCCTATTATACCACTGAGTTAATGTCAGATTCTTGTTACGTCAGGTAATCTGTTTACTCTGTTTACTCTGTTTATTTTCCTATAACTGTTCAAGAGAAGGTGTATAGTGGTAGTGCTAATGTTGATCTAGGTCACTTCTACTCTACTCTCAACTCTCTACACTCTACTTTAACTACTTCATACCTTATCCATGTACTCTACTATCTAATCTCTACTTATTACTTAGAGTGTAGTGTTAGTAAAGTTAGTTTAAAGACTAAGATAAGTATTCTTTCCTACATTCAGGTATTAGTGGATTCTAGTTTAAGTCTATGAGTAGTCTATAGCTTGTGCTATTCTCTGAGTCTAGTGACCCAGAGTCTAGTTTACAGTCTGAGGTAAGAGGTTTTTCTAGAGTCATATTTATTTTTAGCCTAGTGTGAATTGGTGTTGGTGTAGAGTCTAGTGTAGTGTTGTCTAGTGTAGTGTTGTCTAGTGTAGTGTTGTCTAGTGTAGTGTTGTCTAGTGTAGTGTTGTCTAGTGTAGTGTTGTTTAGTGTAGTGTAGTGTTGGTAGTGTTGGTAGTGTTGGTAGTGTTGGTAGTGTTGGTAGTGTTGGTAGTGTACCTTTGGTGGAGTCGACTCCGTGTCATTGATTGGGAAGTTTCATGGATATAACGATTGATGGGTGAAGTCAGATAGTTGGCCATTGAATTTTTGGGGGTCTGTCTTGACATAGGAGAATTATGCACTGCAATATGCTTGTCCCTTGGAAAGCAGTTAGTATGGTAGTGTATGATGGTAGTGTATACAAGAACAGTAATAGTATTGTGGTAGTTTATAGCAGTGGTATTAGAAATAGAATTGATAGTTCTTATAGTAACCGAAGTATCATGGCAGTAGAGAAGTAGTATGGTAGTAGTACTAGTAGTGTATAGAAGCACAGTAGTAGTGTATATAATCACAGTAGTAGTAAATAAAAAAAAATAGGTAGCATAGTAGATGTGTATAGAAGTAAAGTTGTATTAGTTTGAACTATATTATTCTTCCAGACTAGTGTATATAGTATGATATTGGCTATTGTGGTAAATCAGTCTACCCACCGTGTACACCCGTACACCACAAACATTATCGCACTTCTACACTCAGCTTTCCACACTCTAGTTTATCCACACCATGGACTCCAAAATCCCCCTCTCCCACACGCTCTGGTCCCCTCATGATACCGTCAAGGATTCCGCGGAGTTTCTCGGCATTAATCTTCCCGAAGACGCGGCCAAAAACTTGGCCATGGACGTGGAGTACCGTATCCATGAGATTTTGGAGACTGCTAACAAGTTCATGCGCCGAAGCAAGCGCAAATTGCTTACCACCAATGATATCAATCATGCGCTAAAAGTGCTTAATATTGAGCCTCTTTATGGTTACGATGTTCTGCAGCCTCCTGTCTTTAAAGAGGCTCTTTTTGGCCTGGGAGGCCAGACCCTTTACTATTTGGACGAAAACGAGTTTGAATTTGAAAAACTCATCAACCAGGAATTACCCAAAGTGCCCCGCCAAGCTACTTTTACTGCCCACTGGCTTGCTATTGAAGGTGTGCAGCCCACAATCCCGCAGAACCCTATGCCCTCGGAAATCAAGAGCTTACCGCCTATTTCGAGAGGTGCCATTCTGTCCATTTTAAGCAACGATCTCTTAAGTATTGCAGGGCTGAATTCCGGGGATCAGAATGCTAAAGCCGACCCAGATTCTCGCTCCAAGGACAAGAAGGACAAGGATACTGAAATCAAGCCGCTCGTCAAACACATTCTTTCCAAGGAACTCAAGCTATACTTCGACAAAGTGGTGCAGGTTCTTATATCCACAGATCCCGAAAAGGAAAACCTACGCGAGGCTGCTTTAAGCTCGTTACGGACGGATCCGGGTCTCCACCAGTTGGTGCCATACTTTATTCAGTTTGTGGCGGAACAAATCACTAACCAACTCCGCAATATCGATATTCTTATTACCATGCTTGATGTGATCCTGGCGTTATACGATAACAAAACCATCTTCTTGAGTCCTTATGTGCACTCCTTGATGCCCTGTATCTTGACGCTTCTTTTGGCCAAGCGGATTGGCTCTCCCATTAAGGATGCTGCCAATGAAGAGGCTATCCGGGAAAAATTGAAGGGTCAATTTGCCGTGAGAGAATTTGCGTCTTTGTTGCTAGAGCACGTGATCAACTCCTATGGAAGTGCCTATTCCATTTTAAAGCCACGTGTCACCCGTACATTGCTCCGGGCTTTGCTTGACTCGTCGAAGCCTATCGGAACGCATTATGGAGCTTTGCTCGGTCTCGAGAAACTTGGGCCGGAAGTCATTAAGTTGGTTTTGGTTAGCAACTTGAAGATGTGGTACAAGTCAGTGATTTTGGAGAGCGACAAGCAGGAAGGCGAGAAGAAGGTGCTTACGGAGAAGATTTTGACTGTGCTCCTGCAGTTGATAGTGGAGGTTCCGGAGGAAAAGGACGGAATGGAGGAGGATTTCTCCGATGACATGAAGGAGAGGTTGGCCCAGAGAATCGGTGAGCCGTTGACTGCTTTGGTGGCCGAGATGCCTAAAGGAGCAGCTATTTACAAGGGAATTTTTTTCGGCGAAGCTAATTGAGGATCCGGACCTGAGTCGAACTGAATTTACGAAAAGAGTGAGGATCGAAAATTGCGTAAAATCGAGACTCAGATGTGGATGCTTGATTGGTCGATTTACGTGATGATTTTTCAAAGTTACAAGCTGTTTCGTGGCTTAACTGATTTCCTCAGAATTACTATGAGCTGGTGCTGGTAATGGAGAGTTCAAGTTGCAAAAAATTGGTGATGTGAAAGAAGTCACTGAAAATTTAAGGTTACATTTCTGGAAAAATGGCAGCTGGGTTTTAAAGAAAATCGTGATTGAGCTGAAAGGCACGTGATACTGAATTAACAAAAAGGTGATTTTCTCACCAAAATTTAAGGCATATTCTGTTTTCTGGGGTAGAATGAAGTGTTCCTGGAAAGTTTTAGGGGAAAACTTTAACTCCATGGCTAGTGAAAATGCCAAAAAAAACCATCTCCATTCCCTGTAATTATCTACTTGGAGATGGCTCATGCTTTGTGTTACTATACAGTCCCTGGTCAAAAACACTAGAATCTAATAGATATTTCGAATGCTGAAGAGTGAAGTGACCATGTAAAAATATTGGATTCAATTAAATATAATATTATAGCTTTCTTTGATTACAAAATTTAAGAGATTCACTATATGCAGGATATACATTTTTAAAATTAAAAACCAGAGAAATTAAGCAGGATTCGTTTTGATAACTCCAATACTTTTGCTACAGTTTTTGGATTACGTTACTTGGATAGTTTGAAGAATAGATTAATTATGTGAATTGGCCGGGAGTGTATACAGCGTACAGCATGATATAGGAAAGTGTAAACCGGTAATATACAGGACGGTTTATTATAATAATTTGAAGTACTAGTAGTGTAATATGAGTTAGTTAAGGTAGTGTAGTGTAGTGTAGTGTAGTGTAGTGTAGTTAATGGATGACTGAGTTAGGTCCGGGAATTTGCCTTTTGCGGTAATTACCGGTCGGCCCCGCTCGAAATCAAACAGTCTAGTTTTAAAATTCCACTGCCAAGTCTCTTAGTAAAAAACAATTTTTTAGACTTAATTAATCTCTCATAATTTATCAAGATTTTGGCTCTATTTTAAATATCACTACACCCTTTTCCTGCCTATAAGTCCCTAATTTTCAGCCTATGTTTTTTAGTATATGTATTGATATACAGGGATATGTAAGTTAGACCTTACAAGTCCAAAGTAGATTAGTCGGTGCGAGGCTGGTGAAAAGTTTTCACCCACTAGGAACCTGCACACGGCGTATCCCTGTCGTGTATACAACGTGTCAGGCAGGTGAAGACTTTTCACCCACTGGTAACCTGCACACGGTTCGTCACTGTCCTGCATCCAACGCATCCTCAAAGTACTCTGACTCCGAGTATGCTAAGTACTTGTTGACAATAGTTAAGCAGTGAAGCAGGTATCTACTCGATATAGGCGTCTAGCCAGTTGGAGGCATAGAAGACCTTTGTTTCGTCAACCTGGTCCTTGAAAAAGCCCTTGGTCAAAGAGTCAAAGGCTGCTCTGGAAAAATGGTTATAGCCCTACCCAAGCTATCCTAGCTGGACTGAACAAAACGCTTCTTTCGAAGTGCTCACATCGATGGTCAAGGTGTGACGGTTTTCCTCGGTAGTAAAAGTCCGTAGAGCATTGGTAATCACGGCCTTATTATCGAGTTTTCCGAACTCCGCAGCTAGAATACGCGAGAGCTGGGCAAACAAAATCAGCTTTTCTCCGTCTAACATGCCCTTGAGCACTGTTTCCCAGAAAACCTCTACGTCCAGAATTTTGTACACGTTGACCAAGTCAAAAAAGCGATCTTTAATATTCAATATTCAAAATTGCCTTGCAATTCAATCAGTGATGTATACCCAGTACCTTTTTACCCTGTTCTTTATAGTCCTGCACCTAATATTCTGTCTCGATATAGTCCATTACCTATACAGTCTGACATCTTAGTATTATATCTTATACAGTCTAACATATTAGTATTATACCGTATACAGCTCTACACCTTATGGTCCACAACCTTATATAGTACCTCTTATATAACCAGTGCCTTATCGTCACGTGCTTAAAAGTGCTGTTCTTTATATTTTTTATTTTAAATACTAGTCCTAATACCCTAGCTCATAGTTCTGTACTTTATACAGTATATTGCCATGTAATTCAGTACCTCTGTTTCAGTACCTCATAGTTCAGTACTTTTTCTGTGTAATATATTGGTCCTGTACCTTATAATCCACTACCTTATAATTCACTTCCCTGGTCCTGTCCTTATAGTCTTGTGGGTCTGTTATAGAAGATATAGAGGTATAATAACCGAATAGTTTCTGATCGAAACTGGGGTACCGCCTAAAAGCACGGAATTCACGATCTGATTCTTTTATCTTTAGCCTGTTTCAATGGATTTTAGATGAAGTAATGACCATAGTAGTGTATGTCTTGCATATGGCTTATTATAGACATAGCACCCCAACTCACTCACTCCTCTCTCACTGTCAACAAGTACCTAGCATGTACGGAGTCAAGGTACTTCGCTGATGTGTTGTATGCAGACCAGTGATAGCACTATGTGCAGGACATTAGTGGTAAAGAGTTTTCACCCACTTCAGCACATATCGCACTTTGGTCTTGTAAGGTAGAACTTACATATCCCTGTATATCAATATATACTAAAACATAGGTTGAAATTCACTCCTTCACTTTATCTTCTCTTGGAGTACTTCCTCACTATTGGCTTGGAGGCCGCGAGAAGCCGTTCGTAGTCGGAATCTGAATCGGAGTCTCCCGGCCTGTTGAAACTGTCTAATGATTTTCCCGGCTTCTCTAGCTCCACCAGATTGCTCTCCAAATCTAAACTTTGGTTTATTTTGAAAGTATCTTGACGAGTTAAAGGAACGACACCAGATATTTCCAAACCACTGCTGGACCCAAAACCATTGGCCGAATTTGCTCCCTCATCGATAGTTTCAACCTGCTCCTTTTGGACTTCTTTTTGAATCTTTTGGACATTTTGAACCTCCTTAACTTGTAACTCCTCGCCAAACTCCTCTTTTTTGGCTACTTTTCGTACAAGTTTGGGCCTTCTCTTTGTCTGAGGGGCTTTCTTTGGCTTCAGAGGCCCAGAACTGGAAGAGGGGACCGAAAATGGAGATGCTTCTTTGTACTTGTATAAAGAATCCTGTAACGAATATTTCAGACCGGGTTTAATCCGGGGAGCCAGAACTGGAGATTCTGGACGCACGGGAGAAGATTCTATGGCCTGGAGATTCGGAATTTTCAAATTTTTCTGGAATTCTTGAAGGTTTCCAAATTCTCTATGTTCCTGCACATTGTACACGCCATAATCACCATCTCTGGCTTTATTTAGTTTCTCGTGGATACTCATCACTGGGGTTTCCTTGACATACCCAAGATCCACTGTGCGGTTGTTTGAAGGTGTAGCCATGACCTGGGTAGTTTGTGATCGGACCCTTTTGGGTGCTTTTTTGGAAGGCTTCGCTGGAGTAGCCCCGACCTGCATAGTGACCTCCTTCGGGGCTATATTTGGCTCCATATTAGGAATTTCCATGGCCAGTTTAATTTTCCTTGCATCTGCAAATATAAACAGTTGTGTTTTAACATCCTCCACCTCATTTTTGGACACACTCATGTCCACCTGTCTGCGCTTTAAGTCTTTGGAACCACCCAAATTGGATTTAGACCTTTTGAGCAGGAAAGCAGGTTTTAAATCTTGCAAATCCGAAGACGATGCACGGTGGAGCAGTGAAATCTGGTCTGCTGAAAGAAGTTGCTTGGAGAATTTTGGCTTTTTGGGTATCAGGACAGGACTGGGGCCGGTTTCTTCTGTGGGTGTGGGAGGCACCCTTTTTTTAACGGCTTTTAAACGAGGCCGGAGGCTCTTGAAGGCCTTAATAATGGTGGGAACAAGTGCAGGAAGGTTTTTGTTGAAATACGGCACGACCACGTGCGCTAGGAATCCGTGGGTATTTACATCCAGGCCATTTTTGCGGCCTAAAAGAGAATCCCAGAGCCCAATCTGGTCAATAAGACTGAAAAGTGATTTCCGAAGACTTTCCAGATCTAGAACTATTTTTTCTTGCATTTGCTCCAAATTTAGGTCCATCACTTTATGGTCATCCGATGTTGGGTCTTCTGTCTTTCTTGAATCAGGGTCTAACGGTGCCTGCACCGCCAAACCCAGGAGCGTTGGCATAATTTTTTTCCCCTTCTTTCGGACTAAACTCCGTCTTTTTTCGGGCGGAGGAGGTTGCAGAGCAATAAATGTCCGCTCATCCAAGTTTCCGGCCAAAATGAGTTCGAGAACAAGAAGAATCTGGAGCTGGGCCTCCCTGATTTTAAGCCCCAAAACCATATTTTCTTTGTTTTCATCGCTAGAGCCCTCAACATTAAGCGAAAAAAAATTTTGCTGGTGCTCAATCTCTTGTTCCGGCATATATGCCTCGGAAGGAGTTCCTGGGCCCTTCATCATGGTCCGGAAACGCTCCTGAGTCCGAGAAAATTCATCCACCGTTAAGTACAACAGCATCAAGACCTGAGAACGAATCTGGGAATTTTCACACATGTTGCGGAGCCTCGGGAGCGTTGTTTTGGCAAAGTAGCTCAAAGGCATTTTTATTTGGTAAAGAATATTATAGTAGCGGGCCCGGAGAAACTCCTGAGGGCTCTTTTCGTTTATAGGCGACTGCTGAGTGATTTTGGCCCTTTTTTCTATGGCTGGGGGCCTCATGAAGCCTCGGAACTCGGGGGAAATGGCCTTGTGCTCGGAAAAGTCCACATTTTTGGGCATTTCCCAGGAAAGAGGATCAGCAGTGGTTTCTATAGGTAATCTTTCAAGTAATTCTGTAGGACCCAGCTCGGATTCCAATAAAACATTGATGTTTTCATTTCCATAGGCCACCAAATAGCCTTGTCGTAGCACATTTTCGTGGTGTAGACTCACGTAACATACGCCAAAATCTCTGATTTGCTTGTTTATGGATCCAGACGATATAAGGATGGTTTTGGTGTCGAAAACCTGGGGTGAAAGCGTATCAAAGTGGATGTGGGGAGTGTGCTCTAGGACCTCAAGTGTACACTCAGATCCAGACACCAACATCAGAGTAACAGCTCAGTGCTAAAAATAGCCTTGCTTTTTAGCAGACAATTAATAGGCTCAGTCTAAGAAGCCTTGTTCAATAGCTTTACTTCTATACAGAGCAAGATAGTGTTGTGAAGTGTGGTTATGATATCGCATGAGACAGTTCATGATGCTGTTCACGTGACCGAACATATGCAGGATACGTATTTTGATATGAATATTTTTTATCCTTTTTCCAAGTTTCACAAAGAATATAAGTGTTTGGCTAACTTCAAATATAATTCAAAATTTTATTAAAGGTGTAAGTTGACCCAGAAACTTAGAGTAATTTTTGTGTGCAGGATCTTGGGGCCTTGTATGTAATTACCTCTCTGGCGCCAATTTTTATTCCATCACAAGACAGTGTATTCCTTATTTGAACTGTTATTAAGATTTTACTGAAAGGTTCGTACACGTTTGAAAGTATTTTGTGTACTGCATATAAGCAGCTTCATTTATTATTCTAATATTGATTACTGACTGGCCAATCACTTTGCAATTCTATCTTAGCAATTAATTCTAATTCTCTTTCTCAAAATTATTCCACTAACACTCGGTTAAGACATTTCTTATGGATATCAGAGAGTCAAATGCTCGATCACGTGATGAATCTAAGTCCAAGCTATGGTATCAGCCATACAAGTGGTAACTTTTAATCCATACGAGAACCTTTTATTTTTCCACAGACAAATACAAGTTAAAACTATGTAAACACTTTAGTAGATTCTTTGTACTATATGCAGTCCGCGGTTTTTCTTCATGGTATTTTTGTTTACTTGAAAAAAATCAGTGTTAGAATATTTGATGCCTGTTTTGACTTATCTTTACAAAACTATGAATGGTCTCTTTTATTGTGATTCGTTGTCTTAATTCAGCTTCAGACAAGCTCCACTATTAGTTCTCAGGAACGAAAACGCGAGATTCCCTTTCTCGAGTCATCAACAAGAATATGGACCCAATAATAGGTCATAGGACCATAAAAATTATATTTCTGTGAAAATGACTGTGATCTTATCTATTAGACTATTACTCAAATTTTTAGCAATTGAAATATTCAGCTCACTTCTCAAGACACATTGAAATCTCTGTCTTTTCAGGTATCTTAAAACCAGTCAAATATGTAAAAGATAAAACTGATTGAAAGTTTTAAGATCTTAAAACTCTTTTTTTGATTAATCACACGAAATTACTGGATTCTTCAGGTATCACATATACTACTGAAAGTTCCTCAATTAAGAACTTTACATTATGGTATGCTAACCTGTCAGTGTCAAAAATTGATCAGTAACAAGAGGAAACGACATGTAACTTAATACACTGAGTCTCATTACAAAACTTTTTGATCCTTGGAAATCAAGAATGGATGTTAATCACAAATTAAAACCCTCCTGATTTGAATGAAATTTTCTGATATTATTTGTTATATGCAGGCTTGGTGGTTTTTAGAGCCACTCTGTTTGACCAGATATGATTATTAGGAATATTTCACATACTACCTTATACTGCCGCATAAAAATCCCTGAGTCTTAATTTGTAATATAATACTGACCTCTTTCATCATCAGCACGTGATCTAGGAGGTGGTATTATGATTTTACTTTGGATTTTTGATATGCTTATATGCTGATATTCTGCTACTGCTTAAGTTGATACTAGCCTGGTTCTATTCATTGTTCAGGATACTCTTGGCTACAACAGTGAAGGTGTGCTATGCAGAAATAGTCACCTACACCCTTTCAATGATTAATGTCAACAAAAATTCACCTCCGTTTCAAGTTTCCGGGGAGGCTGTGTCAATTTAACCTATTTCATTCTACCCGATAAGCAACATCCCAGTGTATACGGGTATTTCCTGACCCATAAGTGACCATACATGTCGTGCGCGAACCGAAAAAGTTAGTCATAAGAACAACTCAAGCATTTCTCCTGCAAAGCCAACTGAATTCAGGTGTTTGAAAAAAACCATCATACCTTTTAAGCATATCTGATATTTGATTGATCTTTAAACTGAAAATGCCATAAATAGAGCTGAAATTGATTCTCATCAACTCAAACTGGATCTCATAACTGAAGCTCAAATTAGAATCTGATACCCTGAATTCATCTGATAAGCTTCCAATTGGATCAATTGATACCTGGTGTGATATGTTCGAAACACGCCAGAAACTAACATTTGTATCCGAAACTAGTATGATCCGAGCTGATACCTGGTTTCACCTTTTCATGGTCTGATAATTGAATTTTGTCTGATATGATGTGGATCTGGTTTGATCTGAACAAAAGTTGTATCATAAAGTTGGCTCATCATAGATGCGTTTGACCCAACCACAGTCTCTTACCTTGTCATCTTTAGCATCTACCAGAGCAGCATTTTCACCATCATAAACTCCTCCGAAATCACCTGCAGGTTTGGAAATGCATATATATTCCCCACCAGGCAAAACACACTTAAGCTGGGATGTGGGGAATTGGCACGGGCAGTCTGCAGGGCTATTAACACAGGTAAACGTGTCCGCACACATGTAACCTGGACAGTTTGCATTGAGGATCTTGTCCTCGATGGACTGCTGAGGCGTCTCCTGCAGGAACTGGTTTCCGAAAAATTCAAAGAAACTTGCCGCAGCTATACTGGGGTAGACAAGGGCTAGAAGGAGGGCAAAGTGGATTTTAATCATAATGGTGGAGAGACTGGTAGATTTCAATGTTCCACGTCAGTGCGGTGATATCTGATTGTATGCAGGAGTGAGAGAAGAGGACAAAGAAGGCAGAAAATAGGAGATATTAAAAAGCGAATGGGGAGCTATGAAGTAAACTAAGCTTTGTTTTTATGTTACGGCTTCATATTGGTTTTTTGTTTTGTTTTTTTTTAATCTGTAGTGACACCGGGATGGATGTCACGTGACCTGTGGTAGGGTCAGCAGACTAAATAAATAGGAATTTATATGCACACGGCCGACTTAAATAATAGAATCAGTTGGCATACTTGATTCAAATACGGATGGCTGTTTTTTTGACATGCTACTGGCAATTTTAAGGGGCATACCCAATAAGTGTGATTATATGCTCACCAAAAGGCTAGCAGAGCTAATTGCGCTGACCAAAAAAGTGCAGCCCCTGCATACGGCGTAGTTGCAAAATATTATGCTTTACCCCGACCAAAAAAAACGTGTAGAATATAAAAGAATCTGTTTTGGCAGTACTCTCGAGCTTCCTCAACTTTTCCCAAACCACTCAAACCAATGTCTCGTCTTATTCAAGAAATCGAACGTTTCTATTCGAGCCTCAAGAAGAACTCCGGTTCCAAGAAGCCCAAAAAAGGAAACGGCCGCAGAAGAAAAGCAAAGAAAAAGCAAAAACAAAAAGCAAAGGCTAAGAAACTCTCTCAAGCTAAATCCGGCGCATCTAGCTCCGAAGGAAGTCACCTGTCTCGGAGCTTCAGCTTCTCCATTCAGTCCGGAGTTAGTGTGGTGAACGTTGTCCCAATTCAACGGTTCCCAATAACATCTTGCGATCTGCAGAGTACCAACCTCTACGATAGTTCGGATCTTTACGAAAGCTCGGTGCTTTACCAAAGTACTGATGAGTTTGCAGATGTCGAGGTAGCCTCGGAACTCGTTTCAGTGCGGCAGCCCATAGACCGGGTTAGAGTATTAGACTCATCTGCATTTGGATTTACTCCAAGCTTTGTCCCCACCATCTTCCCTTCCGGTTTCTTTCTCGACACAGATAACGAAAGCCCTCAATCTGAAACTTCATCTTCTCTGAGCTTGGACGACTTGCGGGTCGCATACGCAGGAGCATCTCTTTTCGACCAACAGTACGAAAGTGCCGAAGAATCCGAAGCTGATGTCAGCTCTTGGATCGACTTAGCCTTAGGGGGTGCCTCTCCCCTTGATCTTGACAACGATGCCGATTTCAGTGAACATTTCGAAACTCTTAGTCTTGGGGATGCAGATTTCAGCGAGCACTTCAGGCCTCCAACCTCCGAGATCAGTGATGGTGAAAACTTTGGCATTTCAGATTATGGCAGTGATGGCGGAATGGTTTTTGATCCAATCGACCATATAGCTGCCATAATCAACAGCCAAGAGGACCCCGTACCTGAAGGTGGAATGGATGAGGCCTTGCGCCATGAAATGTACACGCGGTACCAAAACTTCTTTGGCTGGGACTTTCCCCTCTGTGAAGAGTGGATCCAGAGAGTCAAAACCATGGAGATGCCTGCCATTATTTCCAACCATCGGGAATACCGGCGATTCCGCTACTACGACTTGGTGAGGATCAAGATCCAGAACAAAGAAGACGTGGATCTTCAGCCCCTTCTTGAAACAAGAGTACGCTTTGGAGTGGCAATCAAACCAAGAGATATTCGCTCCGAAACGGCCGTAGCTGCTGCAACCTATATGCCAGACAGCGCAGAGCCACAGTCTATTTTGATGGTGAAAAACGCTCCCGGAAGGGTCAAATCAGCACCAGTTGCCCTTGAGTTTGTCAAGACTCAAATCAAAAATGACATGAGATGTTACATTTTGCAGATGGAACAAAAAGTGCTTAGTGGAGAGTACTTAAGCTTTTCTGAGGCTCAGCATTTGATTGATCTTGCCCACGATCACGCTGGAGAGTTTGTTGAAAACATCCTTCGTTCATTTGAAGGTATCAGCTCTACCGGAAAACGGTTTATTTCCTTGATCAACCGGTTGCAGGCATTGGCCAACCGCTACATGGTGCTTAATGAAGACATTTTCCGGCAGTCACTCAAAGACCCCAAAACATTGCCAAGGCTCTTGGAAACACTCTTTAAAGATTGCACCGAATTGATGCAAGAAATCGATGAGTTCCAAACGCAATTTGACAGGGCACACGGTTACATGCAAGCACATGTTGATGGTTTAATATCACATGCTAAAGAGTGCTTAACCTACTTGGACAGATGCCAGAACTTCTTGAAAGTGGAACATACGCTGGTCGAAGGCGAACCACTTCCCGTGTCCAATGTGGTGTGCAATGAGCAGTACACACGGTACATTAAGTTTCTCCTCAATTTGAAAGCCAAGCGCATCTTCCGTTTCTTGGTGGGAGACTTTGACAAGATGTTCAACAATACTCGGAACATTGTGCATCTGTGCCAGGATTTGTTAGCGGAGAGCGAACTTCGCTTGAACGAGATCAATCCTGCAGCATAAAATATATAGATTTAATAAGATAAGATTTGAAAAGGTGAATCTCTAAACTATTGCTAAGTTCCAGTAATCTGTTCCCGCGACTTTAGTTTCCTAAACACTCCTGTTAATTATCAGACTTGTATTTATTGAGTATGACCTAGGGCTAATCCGTGTTATCCTCAATTGTTCTGAGAGAACTCCTAGTCTTCTAGTGGGCGACATTCTCTCCTTTTATATCGGGGTGGACGCGCCCTCTTGAAACATTGCGACTTAAGCGCTATGCATAAATCCCGCACGCCCAGACTTTGAGCTCTAGAACACATGCGTGAAGTACTCACGTGTTAACAACTCCTCATTTCCTAAACAGTGATAGTTTGGAGCTAAGTACTATTGCTGAAGTCAGTGTTAATAGTTGTAATCATTTAGTCTGTGTATTTTGATCTCTTTTTTTCTTCTCGTAGTCTGTAGGATCACTATGAGCAGGTTACAAGTTCTATGTCATTATTGAAGTCTGACTTTCAGGACTCCTATTCATCTGTTAAGCTCTTCTTGTAATTCTAGTACCTAAAGCACAATGGTTTTGGCTTATGTTTGCTCTGAAAGAAATTAAAAACTTTCAAAGTATCTCTGGTACCAATTCAGGGTCTTGGCGCATTTCAAGTTTGGAAAATATTTTATTTCATAAATTTGCTTACGCTGCTAAGAAATTTGAAGGCTCTAACACTGATACTAATAAAATTAACAGTTAATACTAGATATTCCGGCAATAGTCATAGTTGGTAATCATAATAATAGGACCAGTTATGGTCAGTACTTAGTACTTAGTAGTCGTATATTTATTTACAATAGCCCTACCTCCAATGATTATAGTCACTTTTCTGAGCGAAAAAGTAGATAGTATGAGTATTATAAAAGCATAGTGTATAGTGTACTACTCAAAAGACTGCGTAGTTTACAGATCCATCATCCCCACCCTCAAGTATTATTTATTAGGGATTATAGCTGAATGAGTGAAATATGGATCATATAATGTCAACGAGTACCTAACATGTACGGAGGCGAGGTGTTAAACTTCACAATTCTTAGGTCCATAAATTGGCGCGGCAGTGTCATTGGGAACCAACGACATCATATAGTTGTGGAACTCAAGTATTCATCTCATTCGTTTCTATTCTTATCCGTATCTATACTATACTAAGAATCTCTTGAACGCACTTTCCTCAGACTGACCTGGTTCTATAATTCATGAGAGTAACTTCTCTTCTCTTTGCTTAGTCTTTTGTCCATTTCCATCCAACCCCTTTTCTGCGGGGCGTCGACCCTCATTAGACTATTCCTGCATATTATGAACCATTCACTGTTTCATCTGTCCTGTTTACATGCACTCACATGGAACATGCAGTACCTCAGAGATGTACTGATTCCTCATGTTCCAACACGAGGTACAGTGTTTTTCAAAACTATTCAAACCAGCGCCACAAAATGTTTCGAACCAAGAAGACAGAATGGTTCAAACCAGTGCGACAAAATGTTTCGAACCACACTAGCAAAATAAACAAACCAATAATTCAAAATGTTTCGTACCCCTTCGCATAGTCTTTCAAACCAAAATAGCGTAATGCTTTTCACACCAACTTTCATTAGAATTCAATATAATTCTAAAATCTTAAATCTGGACGATTGCCTCATATATACTATATTTGGGACAAAAGTCTTGCAGTACCAATCAAGGTTCAAAACGGACGAAATTGAACTGGGTTCCTTGTTATCCTGTATATAACAACTGGTTAGGGATGTACGAAACTTTTTGAATTATTGGTTTGAAACATTTTTCTAGTGTGGTTCGAAACATTTTGCCGCGCTAGTTTGAAACATTTTGTCGCACTGGTTTGAATAATTTTGAAAAACACTGTACTTCGTGGATATGTTGTATGCAGACAATAGAGCTGTACAGGTCATAGACGAGTGGATACAGTGTTTTTCAAAACTATTCAAACCAGCGCGACAAAACGATTCAATCCAATAATTCAGAAAGTTTCGTACCCCTTCGCACAGTCTTTCAAACCAAATGGCATAATGTTTCACACCAACTTTCATTAAAATTCAAAATTCTGAAATCTGAAATCTTAGGTCTGGAGGATTGCCTCATATTTACTACATTCGGGAGTCTTGCAGTACCAATTAAGGGTCAAAACGAACGGAATTGAACTGATTTTCTTGTTATCCTGTATATAACAACTGGTTAGGGGTGTACGAAATTTTTTGAATTATTGGTTCGAAACATTTTGCCGCGCTGGTTTGAATAGTTTTGAAAAACACTGTAAATGTCCAGCGTGTCCGCATCCCATCTTAAGACTTTGGTCTTGTAAGGTATAAATTACATATCCCTGTATATTAATATGTGCTAAAACATAAGTTGAAATATAAAGCTCCTAAAGTGATTAGTGATAGAAGGTGTATAGAGAAGTATATTGCTTAAATCTTTTGGTGCATAATGTACTTTTAATAAAATATCTTGAAGAATTTTTCTGAGCTATCCTGGAGCTGTTTAAGTGGTGTGATCCTTTTCTGAAAGGTAATTGCTCAATTCCTATGTGGAGAAATTCTTCAGATTACTTACGGCATAGTGGCTGTGAAAACCCGTGCACCAAGACACCCCATGGTGAAAAACTCCAATGTATTCCACCATCTGACTGACGAAACGAAGAGATTAAAGGATCTATTAAGTAATCTATCTATATTCCAGGTTATTTAGAACCCTTCTTGAACAATTATTAAAGTGTACACTATGCAGTACTGGTCAATACAAGATTTATTCCTTAAATGACCAATACATTAAAGCTTTATCTCTGAGATTTTCAAATATTAACTGATTTAAACATAACTTATAGTTTTATAGAAAATTACATTAGAAACCTGTACATCCCCGGAATTTTGAAAGTGTTTGATTAAATTATTAGATTAAGGGCCAATAATTTCTTTAGCTGAAAAAATCTCAATCATGTTTGTGGTTATTTTGCACCCGTTCAAAGCGCGGCGTGAATTTGCACTTGCGGCAAACCAATTCTCACCACTCCAACCACCAGACCCAAGCCAAACTTGAGTTACTTACCAGAGCATAATCCAGAAAAGTCTTTACTGTGTACAAGCATTCATTTACTTGATCAGAATTGTAGTGGGAATACTCTCATTGTTCCATCGGGCCTTTGGTATTCCCTTTACTGTATCTGTTAAGAGTGCCTTGCACAATACCATTGACTAACCCCATTTTCATTGAAGGCCTCTAGTGCTAATTTATTTCTACAGCTCTTTGCTCTTTACTCTGTGATCTAATTGGGTCTCTGCCGGTTCATTGAGTTTTCTATTGTGTTGAATTCTATTGTGTTGTGTTGAACTCTCTACATTGAGGTCTGTGACATTGTGTCTACAGTATACGGCTCTGGATAGCCCTGGGTACTCCCTAGTGTTTGTGCTTAAGAATTTTTCTTGAAAGGTTCAGTTGGAGAAGGTTCTAAGAATATGCTGGAGGTGGGTCGCTCGGAGGAGCATTTTCATGGGGTGCGGAAGTACTTTACGAGTTTTTTCGAACCGAATAATTCAAGGGTTGCCCAGACAGAAGTAGCTTCTAGAACCCCTAGTCAGCAAAAAGCGCCGAGTTTTGGCTCTGAGAAGAAAAAATCAAAAAGGGAAAAGTACTTTAGTTTGGGCTGGAACTTCAGGACCAAAACTTACACCGAGAAGCCCCAAATTTCTTCCCAAATTTCTCCACCTTATCATAATCGTCACTCTCTTCGTCAAAGATTTTCTAGAAGATCTAGTTTCTTCGGTACCCTTACTTTCAGAAGCCAAAAAAAACCTTGGTTGGAGTATCCTGCACTTAGCAGTGAACCTGAACTCCACCACAACCATACGAATGCCCAAGATGGTTCTCGGACCCATAGAGCTTCCAGAGTTTTTTCCAGATACACAATTGGGGACTTGGCCAGAAAATTCTTTTTAAAAAGGGTAAATGTACTGCAGGAAGATATGGAAGAAGACCTCCTTAGCGACACATCCGTACCCCTGACCACTTCCTACTACCCAGGAAGTGTCAGTGATCATGTGGACTACTTGACTTATCCAGAAATCCAAGATAATGCCGTGCAACTGAATCCTATTATCCCAGAAATGTCTGCTCCAGAGCTATATGCACGCTTTTTGGCAGAGGTTCGAAATCCGCCAGACGAATCATTTGAGGACTTAAGGGAATGCTCTCCGGAAAAGGCTTTGGAAACAAAAGATGGAAATGTTAGTATGAAATCTTTTCCCATCGCCCCTGAGGCACTTGCGGAGCAGCATTTTAGCAAGCCATGGACCATGCTGGGGTCACATACTGATCAAAAATCTTTACAGGACGTGGTCTCTGGAGATGAAAATCAGAAAAAGGAAAAGGAGATCGAAGAAGGGAATGGGAAGGAAAAGGATAAAGAAGAGGAAGAGGAAAAAGCAAAAGAGGAGAGAGAGAAAAAGGAAAGAGAGAAAGAAGCAAACGAGAGAGGAGTAGGAGAGAGAAACACAGCAAATGGCAATGGAAGTCTTTCAAGACAGGAAAGGAGAAAAATAAGACAGCAAAGAAAAAAGTTAAGACAGGAAGCTGAAAATGCCAAAAGGGAACGAAAAAATTCCAAATTGAAGAGAAAGGAAAAGTGCTCCTCTCCTAAATCCTATTCCGCCTTATCTACTTCAGATAGTGGAAATGATTCCGTGAATTTCATTACCAAAAGTTTTCCCGATGGAACCAATCTGAATCTCGATACCTACTTGCGCAACTGGAAACCAAAAGTGCCGGAAAAACCTCCCATTGGCACTTTGTATGACGGTCTGCTTTTGATCGTGCGATCGGGTGCGAAAAACCATGCAAAAGAGCCAGTATTAGCAAACAATACTGAAAATTTCCTAGGAGAGAAGGACAAAAAGGTTAATGGGCAAGTGGACTCCTCGGTGCCTGAAAAATTTAGCTCTTTTCCCAAGCCTCTGAACCCCAACATTGACTCTTTGCATCATACATCCCCCAAAAAAGGCTATGAGGTATTCTCTCCAAGAAAAAATGCACAGTTTGGTGGCTTTTCTAAAAATACAGAAATTTGTGGTTTTCAATGTGGAGAGAATGTGGAACCGGTTTCAGAACCATGTCCTGGAAAAATCTTTTTGCAGAGCCCAAGTAGGAAAACCAGTGGAAAATTGGTTGGAATGAATTCGCAGAGGCGCAAAAGGTTGGATTTTCCAGGAAAAAGAGAGCGCAAAAGAGTTTTGTATGGACGAAACAAGTTTCAAACTGAATCTGACTTGAAGTCATGGAAATTTGCTGCAAAAGAGGGATCTGAAATAGTGGGTTTTAAAAAAGTGAGTTCTGAAGGAAAAGAGGTAAGTGAATATGGAGAGAATTTTGCAGCTCAGTGTGGATTCCAAATCGATTATGGCCAAAGAAGCTTTGAAGATGAACTTGTGCTGATGCAGGAAAGGACCCAAAAGAAAACTTTGCTTTTAAGTCATTCAAGCAAAAACCAAGACAAAAGCAATACGGACCTCGAGATTCCTATTTCTCCAAAACATTCTTTTAAGAATGGAAGTTCGGTTTTGGCAACACCCAAAGAATGTTTCATTACGAATGAACCCTCTAATGATATCATTCTTGCCGAGTCCACACCCCAAATTTCTTTTCTGGGCTATGAAATGCAGGACCAGTCGAACGAATATGAGCCTAGCTGCAGTCCCAGGTCCGAGTTTAGAGCCCAGCAAGCTCTGAACTATTTTCCGGTCGTATCTATGGCAAAGAATTCTCTTGACTCAATTGAAGTGAACGAGATTTCTGATGGCTTAGAGGAAGAGTTTCTAGCGGCTTCAAGCTTTTTGGCGACTGGGGAACGGGATTTATTGGAGGAAGAGCGACAAAAATGCGCTGATCCGTTTTACCGACCCTGTGCAAGTGTATCTCCGAAAAATCTCTTTTACGAATATGAACTCGACTCCAAGTCCCTTTCTGAAGACAGTGGATTTCACGATAGTGTTGATATTGACGAGTTTGATGGTTTTCGGAGCTTCAGTCATGCTGAGATTTATGAAATAAGCATGCCCTGAACTATTCGGGTTTGAAACCACTTCCAGATTGTTGCTTTAAAGTGAGACTACTCTGCTAAATATATTATTCGAAAGTAAATAAGTAAAGTAGTAAATCAGTCACTGGTATGAGAGTAAATATGAATGGACTCATCTCATTCAGAAGTTAAGATTTATTCAAACTTGAATACTGGAAAAATCACTCACATAGACAAAAGTCCCCTTCAGTTTATTTCAACCTATATTTTAGTATATATTGATATACAGGGATATGTAAGTTGTACCTTACAAGACCAAAGTGCGATATGTGTCGGGGTGGGTGAAAACTCTTCACCCCCTGGTAAACTGCACATAATACTTCACTAGTCTGCATGCCATGCATCTGCGAAGTACCTTGACTCCGTACACGCTAGGTACTTGTTGACAGTTTATGTGGAGATTCACGTGATTTCAGCTAACAAAAGTCACTAACTTTAGTATGGCAACACTGAAAAGCCAGATTATTGTGCTACTCCATAACACATGAGACCATGAGTTTTTCTTGACTGCCAAATATTTATAACCTGGTGTCCATTTATGTGGAGGTAAAATCTCATTTCGTGCAGACTTGAGTATTTTAAAGTAATAAAGGAGAGGTGTAATAAAGGAAAGGTGTCACAAGGTAGAGATGAGTGTACTAGTTTTTTGATACACAAGCTCTTACGTACTAATAAATGTAATGAATGTAAAGGTTCTCTACTACACTCCACTGCTTTATCAAAGAGAATTTTAAGCTATTTGATAAGCAGTTAGAAAAAATCCTATATGAAGACTTCCTATATGCATTCGTAATCTGTTTTTTTTTTTATTTCCTTCATGAAACATCCTATAAAAATGCTACAGATATATACTCTATATGCAGGATATAGTACGTAAAATAATAGGTACAGTGTTTTTCAAAACTATTCAAACAAGCGCGACAAAACTATTCAAACCAGCGCGACAAAATTATTCAAACCAGTGTGACAAAATGGTTCAAACCAGTGCGACAAAATGTTTCGTACCCCTTCGCACAGTGTTTCAAACCAAATGGCATAATGTTTCACACCAACTTTCATTAGAATTCAATATTTTGAAATCTTAAATCTGGAGGATTGCCTCATATGTACTACATTTGAGATACTTGCAGTACCAATTAAGGGTCAAAACGGACGGAACTGAACTGGGTTCCTTGTTATCCTGTATATAACAACTTGTTAGGGGTTATGTGTATTGGTTTGTTTAATTTTGCTAGTGTAATTCGAAACATTTTGGTTCGAAACATTTTGTCGCGCTGGTTTGAATAGTTTTGAAAATCACTGTATATCCTCAACTAAATATAACTCTCTTTGATCACCTGTATATATTCTCTATTGTATAAAGGACTGTTGTATATAAGACCTTCCGTAGCTATGGCCACTAAATTCTCCTCTAGATGACCCCATTAATCAAACTTAATATACAAATTTCCCTGTAAACCGTGTGTGGCAAGGCAATTCTTCTATTTTCATCTAGTAAAGACTTTATGAATAAGATATTTTATGATCAAAATGTCCTATTAGTAAGCCGTCCTTCATATAAATACCCAAAGGGAAGGGAAACCCACAGTCCTTGAGTAATGGGTTTCGCAGAATTTGTGTATCTAATCCAGATTCTAAATGTCTCGAAACTCTAAATAAGAAAGGCTATTGTTTTTGATTTTTTGATTTTTTGATTTTTTTTTCGGGAACCACTAACGAAGGAAACTATAATGTATACTGCATATAAAACTAACACATTCCAGCAAACCCTACAACATATTTTCATACACGTGATCATCAAAATTATAATCCTTTAATATGATTAAATCACTGATTCAAAAATTACCCTCTTTTTATTTAATTATTCTAGGCTTTTGCAAAAGCTTAAGGGACGCTTGTTGGACCTGCTGGAGATGTATATTACTTACCTGCATATAACCCGCGTATAACGTGTTTTTTTTGCACCCACAGCAGAAATCTACAAACCACATCCAGTACACAAAGCTGTTCTGTATAATCTATTGTATACTTATTACAAAAATTTTTTCTCTTGAAATAAACCCAGCTTGACATACGTATACTATCAGTAGTCCTCGAGCTCTGAGTCTCGGGAAGATTCTCGCCTTATAACTTAGCCTCATATACATGTAGAAGCTGCGGGCCTGCATATAATCCAACTCGAGACTTCCCGATCCTGTTTTTTCCACTGAAGCAAGCGCATTAATTACAGCCGGGTGGGGGCACGGAATGGAATTCTTATTCCTTCGTGCTGCATCTACATACAGGTGTACCTTTAAAGGCATATATTGGATTATAACATAAATTATTAAACGTTGAGTGTAGCAAGGCATTATTAAGGATTTGTTTCAGCTTTCTCGATGTGCACGACCACTTCAAGATGTGCAGCAAACATAAGAGCATAGCCCAATTAAACTAGCATTTCCAAATTTACAATCCGAGACTAGCAATTATAGACCAAACAATTTGCCACTGAAGCTAGATAATTCGAAACTAGACAATAGATCTCCTGACAATATGGTCTAAGTTCAGACAATGTAACCTCGAAACTAACAAACACCACTCTGAAATTGGACAACACTTTAAAATAAACAATACTCTAGAACTGGACTCTCCCAAACTGGGCGCTCTGAAACCAAACACTCTCCAACTTAACAACTACCATTGAAACAAAAAAAAAAGACACCAGGCCAGTAGTCCTCGAATAATCCTGAATCAAGCCATTGGCTACTCAAAAAAGGCACTCTCAATATATGCATCAACGTAAGGATAGATACGTTGCTGCTGCCTCATAGTTTATACCTTTGGAAGGCTCAGTGCCACTCTCTTTTTTGGCGGGAAGGTCTGGACTTCTGTTCTTGTCTGCGTACAGTTCTGAATCAGAACTTTTCTTCCTGAAGATGTTTTTGGGCATGGAGATTATTTTGGACACTCTAGACGCGTCACTCTCGACCGTAGTGGCCACTGAGTTTGTTTCGGTATGAAGAGATTCAAAGGATTTTTTGCTGGAAGTCATTGTAATAATTGATGGAATTGATAGAATTGAGATTCTAATTAATAGAAAATTGCTAGCTTTATATATCCTTGGGTGCTTACTCAGCACTGTGACTCGTTATTGCGCACACTAGATGTGGTAAGGATAGAGTCATATCTACGGCCCTATACACTGCTCGTAAATTGCAGCTGCAGGCGGGCGCAGGAGTGCATGTAGGTAGGGTATGTAGCAATGCACACACTTCATGCGTGTACTGCAAGTAGATCCAGTTTACCCTGCCGATGACTCAGCATCCCCTACAACCAAGTAAGGGCGACTAGCCAAGCCAATTTAGGTGAATCTGGACATTCAATATCCTCTAGTAAATACTATTGATCAAGGGACAGTCAAAAAATTGAAAAAAAAAAAAACGAAAAAAAAAGGGGCATACTGGGAATTGAACCCAGGGCCTCTCGCAAGCTTGCAGAACAACCCAAAGCGAGAATCATACCACTAGACCACACGCCCTTCTTGAAGAATTTCCCTTAAAGCAGATATCTGGATATACTACATTAAAAGCTAGGTAAATGCAAGCTGTAAATAAAGCTTCTCCAAATTTATGAGGTTAAGTACTACTACTGCTACCCGGGTTGAAGAGATTACACTGTTCGATAAATGTGGAACCATCCCCACTCACTACATCTGGAAAGAATAAACAATTAGTTTTCTTAAAAAGGAATATTCTCAATCTTGTATTGGATATACCACCAAAATCTTTTTTCCATGCAAATTATGCTCTTCGATCAATGCTCCGAACGCTTCTCAACCTATCTTTAACCTCTAAAACCACCTCCTCAAGCGCCCTTTTCTCGGATCTTACACCCAAAAAGCAGATCATTCCATTTACCACTCCCGTGACTGCAATGAGAACACTCGCCACCGACAAAATCACCGATGCCCAAGGCTGTGCGATAGATGCAAAGACGATGCCAATTTGAATGGCCACAACCGCAACGATTGAAGCGTAAAAGTGCCATTTTCTCCAATTGGCCTGGTAAGGAATAGTCTTGTTAATGTACTCCTGTACCTCGTCGATGGTCTCAGTGTAGAGAAGAGCCAAGTCCTCCCGAGAAGGTTTCTCCATAGTTGACGAGTCCTTAATCTGTAAAGTCACTGCGTACGCAAAATGGTCAGAGTAAGAACACGATAAGGGCGCCGGCAAAAGACCCGTAAACTCAACACTGGCCAGAACAGGCCATAGCGTATTAGTATCGATCAACGCGTAATCAAGCCGACATGCTTCCCACGGCTCCCGGTTTGCCCGCCACGTATTCAAGCGGGAGTTACACGTGACACCACCCTTTATTATCTGGTCCTTGGCCTCCATAAGGGCCAAGTCATCCTTCAGCACCAAAGCATCACCTTTGAGAACCTCCCATGAGTCACGGATTCCACCCTCAATAGTGAATAGCTTGTGTGGCAATGACCCCGGTTTCGAGTTCAAGTCGCCCACTTGAACCACCGCATAGCCGGCGCGGCACAACGTCTTGACAAGCTGTGCCAAATCCCATGCCTGACACGCCCTATGGGTGGAATATGCAGCATCTCCATTTGCAGCATATGGAGCATGCATGTGGCTGTTTAATAAGGCCAAATCTCTGGAACCCGTCTCGATTATAGTAACGGCTATGGACTTTCCCACGAGCCAGTCGCCGCGGAAAAAGGCGCTGGGGCGTCCATTGATGGGGAACCGGTACAAAAAGGTATTTTTGATGGAAAGTTTCAGGAGCACGGCCAAACCAGGCCCTGTGATAATGCCAGCCCTAAAAAATCGGCTGTAGGGGTACTTTTCCTGGCACATGTGCTGGATGTATTCCCAGTCCAGCTCCACCCACACCTCCTGGAGGGCTATGACATCGTAATCAGCCTGCGCAAGCTCGTGGGCTATAGCCTGAAGCCGCTGCTGACGTACCTTAGATACATACTTGAGGCCCCAGCAATTGAAAGTGAGTAACGAGACTGTTTGCAGCATATGATGTATACACATAGTTAGACTACGCACTGACGTGGACCTGATGTCTGGTCACGTGACTTCCGTTCAAAGCTTTTCCCAGTGTTCACTTTCTTTTGTTGAAAGTTATTAATAACTTAAGTCTGAAGTAAAGAAACAGTAATTTTTTATTAGAAGAAATTACTTGGAGAAGAAAGTCTAAACTGATTAATAGGTAGAATACTTTATAAGTCTCATTACTATGTGGTTCCCCTGAAAATCAGAGTTCAAATAAATTCACCGCAGCCCTTCTGAAATGGCTTACTTCTTAGCAGAGTGGCTGATTAATTAAGAGCACGTGTTCAAATAATCACGCGTGTTAATTGAGTTCAATTCCGCCAGAGACGGCTCCAATTGTTTCTGCCTTCCCGCGACGGTCCATCAACCACTATACTACTTACTACTTTTTTTGCCATCACTACCTTTATTCTCAGGTAGAAACTAATTTTTAATTAGTATAGTCTTCGAAAATCTTTTAAAGTAGTTCCAATTCCATATTCAGGAAATCCTAATACATCCTAACATGCTGAAAGTGATATATGCAGGATATTTTGTGAATACGGCTTAAGAAAACATAAGAGCCCATGTCTTATTAAACAGAGAATACCTTAATTACAGATAGTTTCCTGTGTAATTTTTCTGATCAAGAAATATAGGAATTCCGCTCTTCAGATACAATGGCCGATATGACCACTACTGACCCCGTTTTTCGAGGGTCCTGGCTCTAAACGAGGTCGAGGTTTTTAGCCCTACCAAATAACGTGTAACAAAAAACCAGCATCCGCAATTTAGTCAATTGAGCCTAATAAAATGACTACCATTTATCACTGGTTAACAACTCTTTGGTTAGTATTGGAGTGGATGTGGATGTGGATAAGTCATGTGACTTTGTACGTGATTCGCACGTGATTCAATGCGTATC
Source organism: Metschnikowia sp. 00-154.1 (assembly GCA_002370645.1). NCBI lineage: Eukaryota > Fungi > Ascomycota > Pichiomycetes > Serinales > Metschnikowiaceae > Metschnikowia > Metschnikowia sp. 00-154.1. The sequence goes on along the minus strand of NKZI01001665.1, from coordinate 12,254 downwards.
AAAACAAACCTCTACTCTACACCTCCCCTCCACCATGATGAAACCCCCCCTTGAAGAGTTTGAAAATGTCCGCAAAGAGATGGAGGAGTTCTCAGTCAGGTTCTACGGGTTAATACTTGAGCGAAAAAGCTCCATGCAAGCCAAAAAGCAGCAACATGTGAGCCAGATCAAGGCCCTAGAAACAAAACGTCTCAAGCTCCAGGAAGAAATCGAAAGCATCCAGATCCAAAAAGGAAAAACATCTGCGATCATTAACGAGAGCCTTGAAGATCTCCGCAACAAACAAAACAAAGTGGAGGCTTTATCACAGCAACTCAAAGTCTTACACCAAGATAAACTCTTACTTCGACAAGAAAACGACGCTTTGAAGGAACATGTTCAAGGGCTCCAAACGTCTTTGACCCACACGCAGAATGATTTGGAGGCCCAGCTGCGCAAAGATGAGGAAGAGTTAACCAAGTTCGAGGCATATTTGGGCTTAAAGATCGAGGCTATAGAGGAAAATGTGTTGAAATTCCGGTTTTTTAATGTGGACCCCAATAACATCGATGTCGAGGTGGCATGTGAATTAAATGTGGGTGGAGACAATTTCGTATTAGGACCCACCTCTCCGAAATTACGCCCTGACATTGTGGCTACGTTGACCGGAAACCTCAATGCCCATGGCGAGATTGTGGTTTTTCTAAGGCAAATCAGAAAGGCATTGAGAGACGCCCTTTGAGCTGAAGATTTTTTCTAACCTTTTATTGTATGTATGCGATTCTCCGCTGGATGGGGAAATACCATGCGCAAAGGTCAAGGCAGCGCAATATCGATATCAATCTCAATCATCAATACAAGCATAGAATCAATCATCGATACAATAGGTAAGGGATGTATTGATATGCTCTACGGTGAGTTGGAGGTATCATGATATCAATAATCAATAACAGTATCGATATCAAGCGATAGCGTATCATTGTTGATAAGATTATGTTCCCGAGAATTTTTGGTCTCTGAAGGTATCAAAATCTATTGTTGTAGACTATTTTCAAGAATTAACCGCTGATGATATATGGATTCTCCTGACTGGTTGAGTTTTACCATTAATAGCTAAACTATTCCAGTATGTCAAGCGCTGCGCATACCAGATTGCAGTGAGCATAGCAAAAACATGTATCGAAAAGGAAAAAAATTAAGAGGGTGGATTCTTGTTCTTTCTCCTTTCATTATTCCAACATTCTACTTTCCCAAATGAACCTCTTTAGCTTCAACGTTATACTAGTGGCCATCTTTGTATGTGCCTCCCAAGCACTTGATGCTATCGATGCAGGCACGATTTACCCCAACTTACAGAAGTTCGAAAACAGGAAAATGCTTACACACTCGTTCTTCTGGACCCGGTTGATTCGAGATATAACCAAATCTCCCTCCGATAAGAATGTCATCTTTCTTCAGGACACTCGTACCATCTTGGTGGTCAATGACAAGAACATAAACAGAGAGTCCCGGTTTTCGCTTTTCAAAAAGCCCAACCACGAAATCTCGTTCTTGGAGATCGACTTGGGACGCGAGATCCGATCACTAGGGTCCAAGTTTTTTCCCTTGGCTACAGCCTCGGCCGAGTACTCGTCTAGCAGCGTGATTATTGAGCGCGAGGTATCTCATGCGCGAGGTATCAACTTCAGCCCAACGATTCTGCTGGGGCTTTCATTAGCCAAGACCGGCTTTGGGATTGTGCTCGGCCTCGGAGAAAACTTTGCCATGTTCAACAAGGAGACCATTACGTGCACAGCCGACCCCGGTGGCCGGGTGCAGTTGCAGGTGACCAACACCATGATCCATTTCCCTAAAGCGCGGACCCGCGTCGTCAAGTATAAGCGCAAAAAGCGTCATTGGACCGAGGAGCCCTGGACCACGGTCGAGTCACACTTGTCGGATGAAAAGCACATGGGGGCGTTATTTTATGAAAACTTTAGGTTGGGGCGCCATCGCTGTGTGACAAATGTGACGCATTTTGAAGACTCCAGCCGAAGAAAATGGATTGAGTGGAACTTGCCATGGTCTCTCTGAGTCAAGGTCCATATGGTCAGCTTGGGGATAGGAATTTTGTGTATGAATAAGCAAAAGAAGCCATAAAATACGTTTATTGAAGCCTTCATCCTAAATGTACACCTTCTTTTTAATGACACATACTGACTGAAGTCAATGATGGCACATACTTATACCATGAATGAAGTCTAATAAATGATGAGTCGGGATCCAAATTCAGTCTAGACTCTCAAACCATTTAAGTCAATATATTCTTTTTCTCGAAGTATTAACAAGTGAGCACCCTTATTAGGTGACAGATGTCGAATAATCTAACAATGAAGCTTTGATATAGTGCATAGTGTAGGATAGTGTAGATTGTAGGATAGTGTATAGGTGTAGTGTATAATGAATAGTGAATAACGCATGAAAAGCTATCCTGTTTGTGGTGAATTACCACTGACGTAGGAAGAAGCTCTAAGCTTGTCCGAATACCCATATACACAGTGCTGATTGTTATACTCAGTTTTGTAGTATTGGGAATTAACTAATGGTACTGTAGCCCTTTTCTGATACTTGATTAGATCAGGAGGCTTTTATCAAGTGATCACCGAATACACAGTTCCAAAGCACTATACGTATTAAGCCTTTGTACTATAAGGATCAACTTCATTTACAGTCATTTCAGTGTTGAATTTTGGGATCAACACATTAGTTTCGGTTCATAAAATTTCAATCTACAATTTATTATCAGTGACCACCAGAAGTTCAGTTTTTGATATCTCATATTTACTCACTATAATTGCGAAACCGATAAAAGCAGATAGAGAATGGTACCTTAAAAATCGAAATTTTGCTTTCTTCAAAAAAAAAAACCATCATCGTATGAAGAAGCTTTGAATCTATTACTGAATAAACTTTCAAGCTCAAAATCCCACGAGCCAGCTCTGGACATGATTAACTCTTCATATACTATTGGTGCGAACATAACGCTGATGGACACTTGAAATTAGTGGAGTGATTTGTTTTAATTTTTTCTAATTTTTTCTCCCTTTTTTTTCTCTGCTTTTCTATTTTACTCTTCTGAAGTAAATCAGGACGAAAGGATTGAATACAAAGAAGATAGTTGGAATATAGTCAAAAGGCGCCCAAAGAGTTTCCTTTTTCGTCGCTCGTTCGTTCTTGGTTCTTACGACGGCGCACATCCAAATGGTCCTAGATTTCGCACGCTCGGTCCCCAGATTTCGTACCCTGGGCTACTGAGCATGCTCACCATACCGAAATCGCACCGACTCTACTACCCAACAAGTACCTAAGATGGACAAACAAAGAATTATCGCCCACATGAACAAAGACCACCAATTGGCTCTCGTAGACTACACTGTAGTCTATGGCCGTGAAAAATTAACCAACTTTCACCCCGATACTGTTCAAATCATCGACATTGATGAAGATAGCCTCACCTTGACATACAAGGCCAAAAACGACGCCACAAAAAATCTCGTGATTATTTGGAATGACGCTGAGGATGACCAGGGATTGAAGGTTAAGGAAATGCTGGATTTTAGGCCAAAATTAATTGCCATGGCTAAGTATGCCGCCTCAAAACAGGGTTATTCCTATAAGCGCATTACCTTAGTGGTAGGACCCAACAACGCCATCAGTTATTCCATGTATGCGCTTGCCGCATTGTTCTTCACGCTTTCAGCAAAAAAGTCTCTCATTAGCGTTTTGTTTGGGCTGTACTTGTCCGCAAGTACCATAGCACTGGCAGAGAAGTATGTGGTGCCGTTCACGGTGGCAGTATACGGGATTCACATGGCAGAAATGCTTTTCGTGGTGTGGCCTATGTCAATCAAATACAGGATGCCCCTCAAGACACAGCTTGCATGGTTGTCGATGAACTTTTTTGAGGGATTTTTGGTTCCCTTGAGATTGAAAAAGCTCGGCGAGTGAAGGAACAATGCACACTTATTGACTGGGCATTGAGTTATTTTAATGTCACTGTGAGTATTCAGAGACTTGATTGTAATTTCAATCTTTTTGTGACCTTAAGTGACACTTGTTTATACTCCTATGTCTATGTTATGAATATAAAAAATATGAGATCTCCCCAAGTATTCCCGGCCAAGTGATGAGTGAAAAAAACTTATCGACAGCCTAGAGGGAGAATCACAAGAGGGGTGAACCACTCTGATACGTTTTTTGTGTAGGCCAGACTATACATACTACAGATATCTCAAGTCTGTCTGATTGATAATGGAAGGGGTATCGCGTGCATGCACATGTATAAGGAGATACATCCCGGTGATAGCCTGACAAATATTTGTCAAATGTTGCTACGAAGAAATAAACGATAAGATATAAAACATAATCCATGTGAATTTTTTTTAAATGCTGTATTGTATGTCTTAATCGGACCGTGTCTTTGTGTAACATCTGGTTAGTTGTAAAGTTAAACAAGTTTGAAGCAAATGGAAAAGTCACCATTTTGTCCCCGAAAATTCAGCTCAAAAGACTTAACAAGTCATAGAATCACCATCCCGTACATACTTAGGACAAATTTGGTTTGGTTTTCTACAGGTGTGATCACAGTGTTACCTAACTCATTATTTCCGCTGCGAGAAGTCTCTTACATGTCAAAAGAGTCAAAATTTTGATCCCGTAACAATCCGAAGGGCTGGTCATATCTTGCTCACTATTTTGTCCTTTCCAGCTCTTTTGTATTATCTTGTTAAACCTTTCGAAGTCTTATATATCTCGTTCTCCCCTGGCTCTCGTCTCGATACCTTAGCTAACCAGTTCATTTCATGAAGTTTTTGTCTACTAATTTAAGATAGTTCTATCTTGGATTTTTTGTTTATTGAATATTTTTCTAACTCTACGTGTACTTAGGCACCTATTTGACGGGACTGTAACAAAAAATCCAAACTCATCCTTTTGACTGATATAATAATTTTTGAAATTAAAATTTTGTAAATCGGCAACTTGTCCGAGCGGTTAAGGAGAAAGATTAGAAATCTTTTGGGCTTTGCCCGCGCAGGTTCGAGTCCTGCAGTTGTCGTTTTTTTGATTTCCTTGAAATCATTTTTTTCGAAAAATATAATCACTTTTTTTTTACCACAATTACGAACTAGATAGACTATACATTAAGAATAGCAAAATTTTCGATTTATAAGAATATTTATCGGTAAAAATCAGGCCTGGAAGCGTTCAAGCCATACTCGCTTAACGCGTTACTCAAGTCCTCCATCGTAAGTACAATTTTCCCTTGTTGATTTCCAGCATTATTGGAGTACAGTTGAGGCTGCTGCTCCGTAGCACCCTCGGCATTCCCCGATACACCGCTACTTTGCTGGTTTGCAAACTGTTGACCCTGTAGAAGTTGTTTTGCTCGTATTTGCGGGTTAGACGAATTATACACTGCCGAAGAACTCCGGATTCTCGAGTATTCATATGCATCCTGTGCAATATCTGAGATGAATTTTTGGGTGGCCAAAGCCAAAAGTCTCTTGACCCTCAAGTCGGCGGTTTCGAAGCCATTCTTATTCAAGTAGTAGTCCGTGACAGCATCAGGAATAATGGGGGCAAACTCGCCATCCATTAATTCTAGCATTTCCTGAAGAGTTTTGTCTTTCTTTGTAAGCTCTGGTTTTTCGGCCAGTGTAGAGTCTGCATTGGCTTGAGGTGTCTCTTGGGTATTTCTTGTGGGAGCTGTGCGGCTGAATAGAGCATTGTTTTCTTGCAAATTGTGATCATCCGCAACATCATCATTGAACTCATCATCAAGCTCTTCATCGGCCATATTAATATCATTGGGGTCGGACATTTTGGTGGTGGAGTATTCAACGCGAAGTGATGTTAGAGTGAGTAGTTGTGAACGAGTGGTTGTGTGCACTCCATATAGCCACCTACCATAAAAGAAATGCTTGTAGCGTGCTTGTGTTTTCAGAAGACGTAAGATTTACTCAGTATTTGTCCAGATAAACAATTCAACTGAACTTAATTTGAAAATTTCAAATGTCATTTTTCCATAATGATTCTAAAGTTGGGCATGCGACATTCAATAAACCAATTATAGCAATGTATATTGGCCAAAAAAAAGTTAGGATCAGTCAATTAATTAAGTCGCTTACTATCAGCACATATGAATTGTTTGGGTGTTTATCATGTTCATGAGTACTTCTGTAATTAGTAGTCTTGAGCAAATCGAAGGCTTTTAAAGAAAATTGACAGCTACATTATGGCGGCTTAATAACAAAATTAGAGAGTACCAGGGAAAAGTGGTAGTAGATGAAGACACTATCAGAATTTTAGATATTCAGAATGTCAGAGTGTCAGGGTTTTAGGGTATCAGGGTTTTAGGGTATCAGAGCAATAGAGTAGAATATCGCATTTAAACACAATCTTTGAACGCCTTGTTTATTTGATTGTAAATATAAAATTGTTTCTCTGGATATACTTTTGTAGCTCAGCAAATAAAAGTCTTCATACATGAGTACTTTTCGAACATGTGAGAAGTGGTCTTTTTGCAGTCTGTTTGATCTTATCGAGATGTACCGGCCTGTATAGATTCGCTAAGTTGCACCAAAAACTCCAGTACCACCTTTTGAGCTAACTGACTACATGAACCTTGAACCAATAGAACCTTGAACGAATTACTTGAAGCTTGAGTTACGTGAACCATATTAAATTCTTAAACTTTGAATTATCTTTGAATTACTTTGAATCAATATATGAACCCTCAATCACATGATTAACCCGTTTGAATCGACCACTTTCGGCAACTCGCTCTCATTAAGAGTGGACGGCGCCATTGGTGCCATGTCACTTTCACCCAACGGCAGGGATGCGGTCTTGGCAGGCAGAAAAGGCCTCTTCATAATAGACTTGGACGATCCCTTCACCACGCCGCGTTGGCTCCACCATATCACCTCATGGGAGGTTGCCGATGTGCAATGGTCACCTCACCACCAGAAACCGCTGTGGTGTATATCCACGTCGAACCAGAAAGCTTTGCTATGGGACTTGGCCCGGCCGTCCAACAATGCCATCCAGAACGTTTTGCATCGCCATACTCGGGCCATAACAGATATAAACTTTCACCCCTCCGACCCCGAGTTGTTAGCCACTTGCTCCATCGACACCTTTCTGTTTGTATGGGATATGCGGACTCCCCGAAGGCCTACCAACAAGTATGCAGAGTGGCGAGCAGGGGCCACGCAGGTGAAATGGAACCATAGCAACCCCTACCAATTGGCATCCAGCCATCACCACAGCTTTTACGTGTGGGACCTGCGGCTGGGAGCTTTGCCCCTTTTAAAGATTGAAAATGCTCATAATGGCAAAATTAATGGTTTGGATTTCAGTGGTGACAATAATAGGCTCATATCCTGTTCTAATGACAAGACAGTCAAGTTTTGGGACATCAACACAGACACTGCCGACTTAAAGCCCACCATAGTCATAAGCACAGATTACCCCGTTTCTAGGGCTCGTGCTCTACCATTTGGAACGGATAAATGTTGTGGCATAATGCCTGTTCGAGGTGGAGAAGATGCAATACACATTGTCAACTACAATTGTGAATACGAAAGAGCCCGCACATTTGGAGAGACAGTATTCATGGATGCAATTCCCGACATATCTTTCAAGGGGCATGATGGCCCTCTCAAGGACTTTCTTTGGCGGCAGCAGCATGAAAATTACGAGGGAGTCGATACAAAGAGACCCTGGAAGGACTATCAGCTAGTCACGTGGTCACCTCTGGATTTTGAACTCAAGCTTTGGCCTCATCAAAAGAAGCTCTATGATGTGGCCAACTACAACCCTCTGCATCACCGGATCTTCGATCTCATGGTGGAAAGCAATGACCTAAGTCCACAACATTCAATTTCAGGAAGTCCAGAGCCAGTCACTCCTGATGAGGTATCTCCAATCACCAAGAAACCTATGAAATATATCTCTTACGTCGCCGAGCCCGAACTTTCATTAGTTGATATCGCCAAAGATGTCACCGGAGATCTTCTCTCTCGCCTCACATTATTCAAGATAAGGAAATCGCAAGAAAGTCAGGGAAAGTTCTCCCAATCGAACCACTTGAGCTGGATCTCGGGGGTTCGTATAGGCAGCCATGTTCGAAAGGGTTCGGACACCTTAGAAGGTGCTGATGACGAAGGCCCATCGAATCTAGGAGAGGAAGTGAGCATAGTGGGTCACAAATTTCCTAAAGTCCGTTTTGAGAAAATTTCCGTCTCAACAGGCCATTTAGTCATGTCTTTAAGAGGAGTATTACCTACTCTTATTGACCCCGAAAAAAGAAGACACGACAGTGTGTCAGAGGGGATCTCGGCATCCTTGGCTGATGATGATACTGTTATGAGCCCAAACCAAGCTGAAAACGCCAATCTGAACAATGTTTCCATGTCGGGAGACCTCAACGCAGAATCCAAGCTAGTTTTTATCCGACTCGTTGTCAAATTCCCCAAGCTGTACCCATTCCTTGATCCGGTAGACACCACCAACCGAAAGAATCGAAGAGATGCAAAACAGAAAAAACTCAATAATATCAAATTCGAAATTGAGGAGACTCATGAGCTCAACTCAGCGGTCAAAAAGGATATGATCTACAACTTGGACAAAATCGCTCATTTCTATACCAATAAATACAACAAGTTCTGCCTTGAACCTTGTTTGCGATACCTCATGGGAGACCGTATCAGCCTTGAAGATTCTATGATGCTTGAAAAAGATGATGATAGCAGTCTAGAGGCACACGATGGCTTGGATGGTGACATCGAGATTGGAAATGAGGCCTGGGTGGATGATTTGATTGACCAGCATGAAGCCGCGGCAGCTTTTGTCGAAGCTAGAGGTGGCTACGATGATGAAGACGACGACGATTTAGATCTTATCCCCGGCACAAATGACCGGCTTACATCTAGCACTGATCTCAGGAGGCCAAGCCTCGATAGGAGCCAGGAGTTAAGTGCCTCAGACAAGATCAAGCATGACTCCACACCCTTGCCCAAGGGTTGTGGTGCTATTTGGACGCATACAGGACAGCTTGTGTGCTTCTTCATTCCCAAGTCTACAGACCAGGAGGTTGAACATAAGCAGTCACAGAAATTTAATACTCTTAAGTTCACCGAGAATGGCTTTGGGCTCAAGTCATCCGAGAACACCACGGATAAAACGCACCATAATGATCTTAACGCAGCGTCTTCAGCTGACGAGTTTGAATCAGAAGATGATGATTCCGCCAGTTCCATACAGTCCTACTCGTCGCTTTCCTCTGATGACAGTTTTTCAAACGATTGGGACGAAATGCTACAAGACGACATGCCGTCGCGGGGCCTCTTACCAAATGCATTTCGTGGCACAGTCGCCATTGGCAAACAAATTGGGTTGAACAACAATGCCAACAACTCGATTCAAAGGACGGCAAGTGGAAAGAACTCCAATTTCAAATCATCCACCGTTGACGACTTTGCTCTGCGGTCTACCAAAAAAGCTAAGCACCAGTCCAAAGCCGGGAAATCAGTAATTACTATCTTGGACTTCAAGCACCTTATTCCTGATAAGTATGAATTGGCATGTAACTACAGGGTACTTGGAGATTCACCAGAGAAAATTGCTCGCCACAATAGTGATGTTGCACGTCATTTTGGCTACGACGAAATTGCCCAGGTATGGAGCATTTTGGAAATGATACTAGTGAAGAGGGTCAATTTCAGCGAATTGACTGAAATCGGTAAAGACATCTTCCCCTCAGAAAACGAGCAATTTGGGCAGTTTTTCTGGGGTAACCATCCCTTGGGTCATTCGTGGTTCATCAAGGAGTTGTTCGCCTACTTTGAGAAAAAGCAGAATATTCAGATGCTTGCAATGCTTTCATGCATTCTCTTTGAGAACCTTGCTAACATACGAACAAAAACAAACTTTGCTCTAGATGTTCCAATCCACACACCATATTCATCGTTACCGCAAAGGCCGTCAATTGTGTCAATGCGAGAGCATGGCTTTCTCTCCTCATCTGAGGATATCACAGCAGCAGAAGCCTCACCACAACCAGAATCCGTGGACGGAAGAACGATATCCCGAAAACCGTCGGTGATGAGTATACGAGATGTTCAGTTATCTCGCTCGATGTCTTTAGAGAGAAGCAACTCACCCAGCCGGTTTTTCAAACAGAACAGCAGTGCAATAATCAACTCTCCACCAATTTCTGAGATTCAAGATAAAATTTCAAGCCATGGTGACCAGGAGCGCTTCAAAATCTTTGATAACCTGAAAAAACTGCGTATTGCCAACGTGAGAAGAGGCAGTAAAGGTATACAGGTCAAAAATCGTAAGTTCAGTCAAGCTCTTGTGAACAGGGGAAGGTACAGACCTCCACCTTCTTATGTTGTGGAGATGAAAAATGTGGACGACTTGGATTTGTACGAAGATATTTACACGTCGTCTCTACTCAGTGGAATTGACGCCCAAAAGATTATTGACTACAGACTTCAGTATGCAGATATGCTCTACTACTGGGGCTTACCTTTCCACCGAATCAAATTCCTCAAGTTCAACCACCCGGACGCTGATGGCGTGGACAAATCTACCGAGTTCGAGATTCATAAGTGCCATTTTGGTTATCGCAGAAGGAAGGGCTTTTCGCCAGCCCAAGCGGTGCTTGCTCCAATCACACCGATTCAAACTGCAAAAAAAAACCAGTGGAACACCTCCAAGAACCAAGTTCAGTACTGCGGGTTCTGCGCATTGATTGTTTCCAAAAGAGTTGTTGTGTGTAATAAGTGTGAGCACTTGCTTCATTCTCATTGTGCTGCTGAATGGGTATCTCGCGATGCTTTGGGCCAGACGAATGATGAGTGTCCTACGGGGTGTGGCTGCACTTGCTTCAATGATTTAGATTGACAGATTGATTGAACGGACAGAAACGTTTATACAATTATGATACTTTCATAGCTAAAATCTGTATATACTTGGAGCAGGGGAATTGAAGCAGATAATCCCGTTGGCCAGTGGTTAGTATGGAACTCGAGTTGGCGTGATCTGGTCTTCAAGTTTTTTATCCCAAGATTCAGTAAGTTCCTCCATGTATGCCACCACGTCTTCAGCACCGGTAGTGTCAATCTCCACCTTATCAATAAATTCCTTCCCCCAGCGGTCACATGACGAGGCATACTTCAACAGCTGGTCCATCGTGCCTAGAGCCACCTCAATGGGTGCGTTTGCAGCCGTGTAACCGGAAATGTTGTGTATGGTAGAGCCAAGAAACCGAGCAATGTAGAAAAGAAGCATCATTCCGTAATAGGTCACAAAATTCAAGTACTGAAAAAAGGAAAAGCTTGTGAAAATTCCAGGATGCACAACATACGAGCGAATATCGTGCTTCTGTTTTAAGTCAGCAAAAGTGCCACTGTGGACTAAATCCACTAAGCGCTTCGATCCCTCATATGGTTCTGGTGATTTCAATAGCTGTAGATCATTGAAAGATAGATATTTCGAGTCCGACATGATTGACAGAATCCAAATTATCCGGCCGCCTCCGCTGAGTAAGCCTCTCAACTTGCGCAAGAAATAATATGGTCCAAACACATTTCCTTGGAAAACTAACCCCATGTTGTCTGCGGATTTGACACCCACTCTTTGAATTTTGTATGTGGGAAAAGTTACTGCATCTAAAACATTGCAGGCAATATCCTTGAAGGCTTGGGCCCAGTTGATTCCGCTGTAGCATCCCTGTGCAGCATTGATGAATACATAATCGATGTGAGAGAACTTCTTCTTAAGTTCGTAGAAAGCGCCGAGAATAGACACCATGTTGGTAAAATCCACTAGGAGGTAATCAAACTCCAAGAATCCCGTGCGGCCAATTTTTTGTGCATAGTTCTTGATATCAGTAATAACTTCTTTGATGCGTGGAAGTGTACGAGAGGTGACCACGATTGTGATGTTTTGAGAAGTTGGAATTTTGTCGAGGAGACGGTATGCGATATTAATCCCTAGGTTTGAGTTTGTGCCTGTAATCACAGCGACTTTGCCTTCTCTCATCTGAGGTATGTTGTCTATGAATTGATTTCGAGATGGGTTCGCGCGTAACGACTTGAAGTACGAGTATACGATGCGCGTACCCAAGTTCGGACATGAAAAAAAAAACGACAACTGCAGGACTCGAACCTGCGCGGGCAAAGCCCAAAAGATTTCTAATCTTTCTCCTTAACCGCTCGGACAAG
>NKZI01001662.1:0-46766 GCA_002370645.1 Metschnikowia sp. 00-154.1 | reverse complement strand
TACTCTACTACTACTACTCTACTACTACTACTCTACTACTACTACTCTACTACTACTACTCTACTACTACTACTCTACTACTACTCTACTACTACTGCTCTACTAATACTACTCTACTACTACTACTCTACTACTACTACTCTACTAATACTACTCTACTACTACTACTCTACTACTACTACTCTACTAATACTACTCTACTACTACTACTCTACTACTACTACTCTACTACTAATATTAGTTCTAAACCATTTTGTCACGCTGGTTTGAATAGTTTTGAAAACCACTGTACTTGTTGACACTGTAAGCTAAAAAATTTGTTATTTATTTAATAATTTATTTCATATTTTTTTTAAGTTATAATTTGAATAAATATAATAATCTGCTGAAAAACATTCATAGGCTAAAAGTCTATAAATTTGGGTCGGAGAAAACTTCAAAAAGAAGTGGAAAAACTCCGAGAGAGAGAGCACCGAAATGATTAGAAAAATGAATGTTTGCGCAATGGGTTTTGAGACCTCCGTCTTTGATGGCGTGTTAAAAAAACCATGCTAAAAGTGTTAGATTCTTGAATATATCTAATACTTGGGGTTATGTTCATTCGTTGATGGATTCCCAATAAGTGGGAATTACGGTGCTTATATAGCTCACCACTTATCGATCTGAAACGCATACTGCGCCAAAAACGAGAGCTTGGACTTCTTCTCTATCACGTACAACATATTGGAGTAGATGTCGAGATCATTGAGCCTCATAGGGTCCTCCACAAGGTTCTCATCAAAGAGACTTTCAGCAGTATAGTAGTCCAACATTTGATTATACATCATATTAGTATATCAAGTAAATAATACAGTATGGTATTCTGTCCAATTTCACTTCATGGTGACTATTAAAAAGCCAAGTACATACCAACAACCCGTTGAATACGCTGTCTGGAGAAGTGAAGCAAGGTTGTTAAACACCATTTCACGAGTTAAGGTGGGTAGATGAGTCCAAGCCACTGGTTATGGTGAATAGATGAGTCCAAGCCACTGGCTATGGTCTTTATATATTAAAAGAAACCTCAGATGTTATGTTCTTTACTACATTTATGCCTAAGTAATACTATATTCGTTGAAGATTTTTTAAAAAGAGGAACTGAAGCGGCTTGTATAACTTTAAGAGAACTTTAAGAGAACTTTGAGACAAACGTGGTATCAAAGACTCTCCACTAGATTAATGGTAAGGATTGTTTCAGAATATTCAAAAAAGCCATCATAGTACTTTATATAACGATAGCCAATGGCCGTGATTGTCAACAAGTACCTAGCGTGTACGGAGTCAGAGTACTTCGTAGATGTGTTATATGCACACCAGTAATGTGTTGAAAAACGGCGATCGAGAGAGCGCGCTCTGATGTCCAGCGGCTAACAAGATATCAGGCCATCTGTTCCTATACGATGAAGGAAGAATCCCCAGATATAAAAAGGTGCCACCGCCCCATTCCATTTAGTTCAATCAACATCAACTGCCAGAGGTATACCAAGATGCCTCCAAGAACCAGACCCACCAAAAAGATCTCGTATTAATAATACTTCAATGAACTCTGACCACTCTCTGGTCCTCCTGGTGCCGCTACTGTCGTTGCGGATCTGGCGTTATCTTCTCTACATAATGTGTTGTGCTTTGTCATCTAATAACTCATAAATTGGAAGGATTATCTCTAAACTAGACTCGTCCCCCAACCTGGTCTCTTCTTCTATATCCTCTTCAGTTCCCGCCCGCTCCCTTTTACACGGGACGTCGTCCACTCGCAGTGTATTCCTACATATCACTGTTTCATCTGTCTTGCTTATATGCAGTCACATGGAACATGCAGTCCATCAGAGATGTACTGATTCCTCATGTTCCAACACAATGCACCGTGTGCAGGTCCCTAGTGGGTGAAAACTCTTCACCAGCCTCGCACCGTCCAATCGACTTTGGTCTTGTAAGGTACAACTTACATATCCCTGTATATCAATACATATACTAAAACATAGGTTGAAAGTGATACAGTGTTTTTAATGGCCACTGTAACAATCGGACTGAGACGCTTCATTCTAACATCAGAGAATATATATGATGATACTTATGTATAATTTTTATAAGTATAGGATGTAGCCCAAAAGTATATATAAATAAAAATATATATAATACTTAGCATCATATATATGTAGTAGGATTAGATATTAATAGAAGGCTACGGTAGCGACATGGATTCAATACTCATTTAGTTGTAGCATTTAACTATGAGTATAATAAAAGAATAATGAAAATGAATATTACTCCGCTTGATTAGTACGCTTGAAGGGGTGAAATACAAGAAGGATGATGAGTAGGGAGTTGAGTAGGGAGTTGAGGAGGGAGTTGGGTAGGGAGTTGAGGAGGGAGTTGGGTAGGGAGTTGAGTAGGGAGTTGGGTAGGGAGTTGAGGTTGAGTAGGAGATTGAGGAGGTTGAGTAGGATGATGACTAGAAGGTTGAATAGAAGAACTTAACTATGGTCATTGTTAGTATCAGCGGAGAGACTTCATAATACCTCAATAGGTAGAGCACTATCTATGGTGAATCTGAGAGACCTTAGCTAAATGGATAGCTTCATGGATAGCTTCATGGATGTAGCGTCGCTTGTATACTGCTGGTGGTTAAGCCATACCCATTTCATAGTTGGATTTGATAATGGATGTGGATATGCTCAGAATAATGAGGCGCAAATTGAAATTCCACTTATGAAATTCCACTTATTGCAAATACACAAACATAACCAATCTGGCACTGTACTCATACTAGTATTGAGTACTTCCCACTTGCTTCTCATTTGCTTCTCACTTGATTCTCACTTGATTCTCATTTGCTTCTCACTTGATTCTCACTTGATTCTCACTTGATTCTCACTTGCTTCCCACTTGCTTCCCACTTGCTTCCCACTTGCTTCCCACTTGCTTCCCACTTGCTTCCCACTTGCTTCTTAGTTGAGACTTGCTTCTTAGGTCATGAATATCCTACTCAACCAAAAAGTACATTCGTGTGACTAAAGATCGTCACCTGCTCAATCATCTGCTCAAACTTCGTCCACGATTATACTCTGTTGAGTACACGATAGATTTTGAAATGAAAGTTCGTGGGTCCTCTTTTTTAAATTCCAAAAGTCGTCAGTGTTCAGTCGAACGGCACCAGTCCCTCTCGTATATTCAAAGCATAAAACTTTTTCAGACAAGTCGCACAAGTTCAGAAAAAGGCTTCAAGGAGCTTTAGGAAGGCAAACTCAAGTCTTGTTTGTGAGAAGCTGAAGACGTCGGTTTCGATCAATCGGGAATGTGAAGGAAATCGCCACCGTCCATGAAAGCAGCAAAAGGTGCTCGTTCTCGCTTAGAACATTCAAGAGGAGACGAAAAGTAGAGGTTAATAGGTAAGCATTCCTGGGGCTTGGACTTTTCAGTCGAATTAACACACCTCGTCATGCCGCCAAAATTGGTGACCCTGGAGTGACGATTCAAAGTTAGCTTGATAGGTTTTATCTTGCCGGCCGAGCCAAGAGCCAAAGAACCATTGATTCTTCCAAGCGCTTTGTAAACATCACCGATTACAGTATAAACCCCTCCTTTATAGAATCTGAACACGGGCACGATGTCTCCGCTATCTGGAAAAGCATCCTGATCAGCATCAATAAACAGACTGAGGTAGAACACATTGAATGTTCCATTCACCTCCGAATAGAGCATGCGGTCTCTCCGGGCCCATGTGGTAGCTGCAAAGAGGAAGGTCAAGAACAAACTGATTTCCATGGTATCACTTTTGACGTGGTAGGTTTTCGCAGGGCATGTAATGCGTTTATATACACCTCCGGCCGTCTAGAGAGGAATGACGCATTGGTCATCAAAAAGGTAAAAGATAACCTTTTAATTGATGGTTCCTGCAGATTCAACTATGATTAGGAAACCCTTGCCTATAACAATCAGTCATCCCATTCTCATCCACATCACTCAATTTCATCTCTTTCATAGATCTGGTACTGTGCAACACTGAATGTCCACCATGGCCAAAGTTGGCTCATATCTTGTAGGACATATTTGATTTCGGTAGTATTCTGGTTTGAATGGGGTATCGCTTGGCACGGGATCTTCCTTGGCATCATACAGGTCTCCAAAGTGGTCTTCTATGAGACTTATCCCTCTCCTATCGACACCCTGCATGACACCATTAACTCACACATGACACCGTTAATTCACACACGGAATAGCACATCTCTCATGTTCAACCCTATGAGTAAGCTAGAGTAAAGTAGACTAGACTAGACTAGACCAGACTAGACCAGACTAGACCAGACTAGACCAGACTAGACCAGACTAGAGTACACCAGAAAATAGAATGCACCAGAAATAGACTAGACCAGACCAGACTAGACTAGACTAGACTAGACTAGAATCTCCTTCTTCACAGAGAATGAGGACTCATATGAAGAATGGTGGAGTTCAGATGGACATGGAGAATGATTCATTGGATATGGAGTTCTGGTGACTTATATGGATGAGTGGAAAATGAGATGGGTGTACGGAGTTCTGATGGATTCATGTGGATGTATCGATATGGATGGAGATTGTGGATATGATTTCATATGGAGTTCTGATGGATTCATATGGAGGATGTGAATATGGGGTTCTGATGGATATGAACTTCTGAACTTCTGATGGATATAGTGGTCTAATGGTCAGACGGTCTGGAGACTGATGGTCTGATGGTCTGATGGTCTGATGGTTTGATGGTCTGATGGTCTGATGGATATGAAGTTCTCATGGATATGGAGACTGATGATCTGTGGATCTTTGAAGATGATGGTCTGTGATCTTATCTAGGCGGATTTGAACTTGTAGCGGAGAGAGTCCAAGTAGATAATCTCCGAGTGCACGTCCGCATGAGATTTGCACACGTACACCATTAAAAGGAGGTTTGCGAGTGGCACGGCGACGAAGAGTAAATGTGCGCGAGGAGGGCCCCAGAGCGAAAAAAGGAGTTGCAAAAGCACCACGCCCGTCAACACTGATACCCCGCGAAAACTCACCACTTGTAGTATCCACCATGAAGCAGTAGTTTCTGGCCTCTCAAAATTGCGACCAAAAGTATCACCAGAATTACCATCAGAATTGCCACCAAAATTATCACCAAAATTATCACCAAAATTATCACCAGAATTGCGACCAAAATTGTCAACAGAATTGCCACCAAAATTGCCACTAAAATTACCACCAAAATTAGTAGATTCCCCAATTTCCCCAATTTCCCTAGAATTATATGGTGACTCCCCATCCCCAATATGTAATGGTGACTTCCCCTGCCTCTCTATTGAATATGAGACCTCCCCCTCTTTAGCCCCCCTTCTCTCCCACTCGGGAAACTCAAAGACTCCATTGATCAACACCAATACATTGGCTACAACCAAAAGGGCAATCAGGTTGGGCCGGAGTCGTGGCTTGGCCACCATGGTTACGAGTGGGGTTTGCGCAACGATCCACACGAGCAAGAGCCGGAGCAGGTACCGGAGTCGCCGGTCGTTGTCATTGCGGAACTGGCTGATGATGAGTTTCTGGTCCTCGGAATCGATGGGATCGGAGCAGCTTTCCGAGAGAATGGCCCGGTCCACTCGTCTCTGTCTCATAGGCAATGGTCAAGTCATGAGAGTAATCACATGATACTTACAAGAGAGTTGTGTCACGTTAATGTCATGTGATTTGCGCGTTATTTGAACGTGATAGATCACGTGATAATGTATCAGTCACGTGCTTTGATTCTAATCTCTCCACACCTTCAAAGTCATTAGACAGCCAGCCTCAATTCACCAACAAATTTTACAATTACTAATTTATTTATTTTTAGCATATGATTTGATTACTTCTTTTGCTACTTTTTTCTGCTACTTTTTTCTGTTACTTTTTCCTGTTACTTTTTTTTTTTGGGTCTGGACTATTTCTAAAGGTACGCGAAAGTGGTCAATTTCTATAAACTTAGCGTTCGCAGCCATCACTAAAACACACAAAACAGCCCACCAAAAATCGAAAAAAAGAAATATGGAAATGATTTTTAAACCATTTTTCTATTTAAGAAATTCTCTATTGAAATATGTAAAAAAATATGAGTTTGGGGCTATATGCAGGAAATTACTGTACCAAAGCAAAATACTGTACCAAAGAAAAATACTGTACCAAAGAAAAATACTGTACCAAAGCAAAATACTGTACCAAAGAAAAAGTGTTAAGCCAGTCATGGGTAGTGGGTCTAATCAGAGAGGTATTTTTCCAGCCTACAAATGCCAATGAATCATTCAGTCACTTTAACCCATGACCTGAACCCTTCCATTCACTCTAACTCAAGACATAGCATTTAATCACCTTGGTCCACTTCCCCCGTATTCACCATTTAGCTATATAATCACCCGGATTTTCATATTTGGGAAACCATCAACGAATATGGACACTTGCGTCAAAACGCTACGTTTCCCGAGAATTCGTGCCACTTTCAATTGCTCTGATCCAAGTGTCTATGGATTATTTTGGAGTGGAACGAATGTCTATGAATCATAATGGAGTAATTGAATGTCTATGAATCATAATGGAGTAATTGAATGTCTATGAATCATTTTGGAGTAATTGAATGTCATTGAAAGGAGAATGGATGTAGATCTAGCCACCAAGAGTGTAAGAGGTAATCAAGAGCTGCAAGGTCAGTCAGGTGATTTTCATGATGAAGTCGTACACCTCTAAGTATACAGGTATCCTAGGTAAAAGTCCTAGTATTAAATGTATTCAAGAAGAGAATCTAACAAAAATATCGATTGGAACAAAAATATCGATTGGAACAAAAATATCGATTGGAACAAAAATATCGATTGGAACAAAAAATTTCTATTGAAACAAAAAAATATCGATTGGAACAAAAAATTTCTATTGGAACATGTGAAAAGTGTCAACCTTGGCAATACAAAATGGGTTTAAGTTCATTGAATATTTGATATTGACGTTTTCTTTAGTGTACTATTAACAGTTTATCTAGGCTACGATAAGACTACAGCTTTTAGCTTCTGGAAGATCACCTCATTATTTAACCAGTGAAGTTCTCCCATCCCTTGGGCCTCTTCATCTTGTGCACACGGAAGAATCCGGGGGTACACGAGTAGCATCTCCAGGTAAAGTCAATTTCTGGCTTACATTGGCAGTTCTTTGCCTTTCTAGTTTCTTCATCTACTGGGCAGTTGTTAAATGGAATGTGGTAGTATCCCACGTCGTGGAAGAAGTGAATCTTATCCTTTGGTATCAAGATCGACGCAGCGATCGAGTACACTGGAGCATCTCCCCATCTTTCGTAGAAAAAAACCTCCGGTATGGTCCGACGTCTCAAAGTACTTCATGTAAGCGTCGGATTGCCAGAATTTCAGTGCTCCGATCTTAAAGTTGGACCAGAAGTGACATCCGTTATAAGTTTTTCCATTATCGTCGGAAATCCATTCCATGTTGTTGTCCTTGTGTCAACAAGTACCTAGCGTGTACGGAGTCAAGGTACTTCGCAGATACATGGCATGCAGACTAGTGAAGTATTATGTGCAGGTTATCAGGGGGTGAAGAGTTTTCACCCACCCCGACACATATCGCACCTTGGTCTTGTAAGGTACAACTTACATATCCCTGTATATCAATATATACTAAAATATAGGTTGAAACCTTGGCAACATATTGGGGGAAGTCCTTCATGAACTTTCTAGTGGTGTCCCATAAGGTGGAGATGGTCTCCTTGTATTCGGGTAAGGAGATAGTCCAGCCGTACCACTTGTCGTTGTCCTTCATGTACTGGAACACATCGTAGTCGACATCACAGTAGATCTTGATGTCGGGTTCCACACGCCAGTAGTACTCGTAGTCCTTCAACAAGTCGTGTCGAAAGAAGAAACCAGACTCGAACCTGCACATATGACAGTACGATTCGGAGCCTCCTTAGATGATCTTACGCTGCATATCCTCTCTAGCATAAGCAGCCTTCTCCTTGTTCCGGACACCAATTTGGTGAAAGAGAGATAAGGTACAGGTGTTAGATCCAAGATGGCTGGAATACAACTCATATAGGGTTGAGCTCACGTGCTCATTTTGGGACCACCTTTACTATGCCCATTTTGGGATCACCTTTACTATGCCCATTTTGGGATCACCTTTACTATGCCCCTTCTCGATTCACCTTTACTAACCCCCCTCGGCTACCTTCCGGCAGACTACTTAACGGCGGCCAATTGCTCTTACTGAGGAATCATCAACGAATATAGTTTTGATTACGTAATAAACGTACTTACAAGAATCTAATAACAGGTTGTCAGTTACTAGGTTCCAGTATCGAGTAGAACCTAAGGTAAATATATATAAAGGATGCAACTTGATAAACCTCATATCCACTATAATTTATATCATAGAGGATATTTATAAAATAGGGGTATAGAAATAATAATAATAATGAATAAGGTTGTTAAAGCCGTTTTTCTCGTTTTTCTTGTTTTTCTCGTTTTTCTCGTTTTTCTCGTTGTTCTCGTTTTTCTCGTTTTTCTCCTTTTTCTGTGGTAGCAGAATGACGCCCTGGTCAGTTCTCACTTTTCGCCTAGACTTTCGTACACCCCTAAGAACTCTCGCGAAAAGCATATCAATGCAGTAGCAAAAAAAGATTAGACAGGATGGACTGGAATAAACATTGATGGGTCGTAAAAAAATAATTACAAAAAATAGCATTTGCGTTATTATGGAAAAAGACTTTTTTTTATTTAAGCCTTCAAACCTGGAAATCACAAAATACTATTTTCACCCAATACTATTGTCACCAACTTCTGTCACTCAATTCTGTCACCAACTTCTGTCACTCAATATTGTCACCAAATATTGTCACCAACTTCTGTCATCAAATATTGTCACCAACTTCTGTCACCAAATATTGTCACCAACTTCTGTCACCAAATATTGTCACCAAATATTGTCACCAACTTCTGTCACCAAATATTGTCACCAACTTCTGTCACCAAATATTGTCACCAACTTCTGTCACTCAATACTATCACCCAATACCATCACCCAATACCATCACTCAATACCATCACCCAATACCATCACCCAATACTATCACCAACTGCTGGTCTGTAATGTCACCTGGCAAACACGTCGGCATTGGGCAGAAGGGAACTAATCTTAATAGACCTCACTAGTTCAAATAACCTCTTATCACACATGAGCTAATCGGAACTTCCCTAAATCCTTCATTTGAAAGCTGCTACTAAGCATTTCCTTTGTCCTCGACACCTCAGCTGAGCTGTTACCAATTACCAAAAGATCATCCACATATAATGCTATGAATGTTAAGGTGTTCCTTGTCTTCTTCTGGTAGATGCATGTTTCATTGATAGCTCGTTTGAATCCCATCTTGCTGATCTTGTCATTAATCACTTGGTTCCACACAAGTGGGGCTTGTTTAAGACCGTATAGGGATTTGTTGAGTTTCAAGACACATTTTTCGTCGGAACCATTCTTGAGCTTTTGTGGATAGCCTGGAATCTGTTTCATATAAATGGTCTTGTCAATCTTACCGTTAAGAAAGGCTGTTTTCACGTCCATTTGATGAATGCTCATCTTATGGTGAGTAGCAAGTGCAAGAAGAATTCGTAAACTCGCATAGGAGATTACTGGTACGAATGTCTCTTCATAGTCAATACCATCAACTTGAGTATAACCTTTAGCGACTAATCTTGCCTTATACTTGCCACCATCTTTCATTGTGAAAACCCAACGGCACCCCATAGGATTGACATCAGGAAGACAGATTTCTGGGGAAAAGGTTTGGTTTTCCTCATGCGCCTTCATCTCAGCATTGCATGCCTCTTTCCAGAAGATCCAGTCGTCTGACCTCTGTGCCTCAGCATAAGATTGGGGAATATGGTGTGGAGAGTTGGTACGTGCTCCCACCGGTGACACCACGAGGTGCCCTGTGGTGGGAGCTTCCCTGGGAAAGCCTCTAGGAGAATCAACATTGAAATTCTGTATCTCTCTAACAACCGGGATGATATCCTCCAAGGAACGATAGACGTGTCCTTGAGTCAGTCCAAGTCAGACCGTGTAATTCTTTTGAAATGCAGCAAGAGGATATGTAGCCATTCTCCCTCGAGAGGTAAGAATAGCTTTGGTCGTAGGCACGACACCAGTTGTGAACAAGTCAGCTGAGTGGAATGGCCTGGGTTCTGCAGGGGACTCTACGCCAACCATCAAACGCCGGAAAGGTCCATTAATCAGATCATGGACTATGGATACCATGAAAATAGACCAAGGCTCATGATTATTGACAATAGGTGAGTCAACGACAAGAGTGATCAATCAATAATTAATCAATAATCAATCAATAATCAATCAATAATCAATCAATAATCAATCAATAATCAATCAATTATTGTTACTGATCACATAACAGAACCAATAGATTATCGGAACCATCAGCTCCAGCTTCAGCAAAAATAAAAAATACCCTGTTCAAGGCCCGATCAAAAATAACCAACAATTTACCCCGCTCTCCAGCTTGCACTTATTTCTTATTTCTTGATCACTTCTTTCTTGACCACTTATTTCTCGATCACTTATTCCTTGATCACTTATTCCTTGATCACTTATTTCTTGATCACTTATTTCTTGACCACTTATTCCTTGATCACTTCTTTCTTGATCACTGTTCTGACTTTGCCGCGCTTGCTGCCTGGCCTGCCTCTACTCGCATTGTGCGTCCAATCGCTGATTAGTGCATTGAACCGCGTACACTGTCACCCACCACCCAGTCACCCAGTCACCCAATGACTATAGCCAGTACTCTACTCATCACTCGCAATAATCATTACTCTACAATGCTCTACTCAATTGATATTTTAATTACTGCACATAACTACTATAGCTAATGTTAGTTCCATAATAATTTAGTGTCAGGTAGTGTCTAAAATGCTCTATGAATTCACGTTTGCCTACTCGCCTTCCTACTTCTTCCTGAAGGCAGGACTCAACCTGGAGGATATCTATAAGATGAACCTCGGCACCACCAGTATAGCATTTGTGGGAACTGTGTGTCTATGATTCCTCTTGAACTGCTTGGGACACCAGACCATTTACGTGACAGGATTTGGGATTATGACGAGATTTGGGATCATGATGGGTCTTGCTCTTGGTGAGTATCTTAGCATTTCCTGCAGAGAGCAACTTGAAAGAGTTCAGACTTAAGATATGGGTGTTAAAGAGTGCCTAAGTCGTATGCCATGAAAGTCACATATATACGGTTCTAAAAGGGGAAAAAGTTTGTGAGAACCTACCTATCCTAATTAGAAATGGACATAGAGGGTAAGCATTGATCAGAATGGCTTAAAGGATGTGTAGAACGAATCTTTAAATAGTCAGTAGTCAGTAGTAATAGTCAGTAGTAATAGTCAGTAGTAATAGTCAGTAGTCAGTAGTAATAGTCAGTAGTCAGTAGTAATAGTCAGTAGTCAGTAGTAATAGTCAGTAGTAATAGTCAGTAGTAATAGTCAGTAGTAATAGTCAGTAGTAATAGTCAGTAGTCAGTAGTCAGTAGTCAGTAGTCAGTAGTCAGTAGTCAGTAGTCAGTAGTCAGTAGTCAGTAGTCAGTAGTAATAGTCAGTAGTCAGTAGTCAGTAGTCAGTAGTCAGTAGTCAGTAGTCAGTAGTCAGTAGTAGTCAATAGTAATAGTCAGTAGTAGTCAATAGTAATAGTCAGTAGTCAGTAGTAGTACTAGTAGTAGTAAAGTTACGAGCTCGGGTCCAACACTCGGCGTCCTGCGGTCCCCCATGTTCTCAAGAGCAAGGCCCGTTTGCTGGTGCAATCGTTAATGTAATAGATCAGTCATTAAGTAATTACATCATAAACACATACATCCTAGTGAAAGTCAGTAATCAAGCAAAGTCCAAGCCCAAGTCAAAGTCAGTCAGTTGTTAGTGTTCAACATGTGAGAAGTGCTGACCCGTGTATGCATGCGGGTAATGATATTACCTGCAGTACAACGGAATTGAACAAGCCTCATAAGGTTTCGAAGAACGCATGAGTGCAGACTAGTATTGTAATTGGGTCTTTGTGTCAGGAGTAGTCGGGTTTAACTTCAGACAATGTATTAACAAATCCGGTACAGGAGTGAGGAGTCCAAGGTGAGAAGGTATATATACAGGGGTGTACGGGTTTAGGTTGAGCAGTATCACTAGTAATCAGAATATCACGGACCTTCTTAGTAAAGGACAGTAGCATAAATTATGGGCTTAAGAATACCAAAAGTTCAACAGAGATGTCCTGACCCGTGTGTGAAGGCATGGGTTTCCTGTAGGATAGAGGAATGAAACCAAGGGACAAGGCTCATAAGGTTCCGAGGAATGTATATGTGCCGAAGGATAGTATAAACCGGGTTTGGCGTTAGGAGTCAGAGCGTTTGACTTCAGACAAAGGATTAACAAGTCCGGTGCAGGAGGATGGAATTCATGGGAACGTGGTAAATAAAGACGAGACGGAGAAAATAGACTACAATCAGATATTCTAGTATATAAGTCGCGCAAGACACATATTCTAGTCTAAGTCGCACAAGTTAAGAGTACATTGAAAAGAATGACACTAGTGTACTAGAATTGTTAACACTCTAACAAGATAGGTGTTCCAGTCTATGTGAGTGTTTATGGACATTCCCAATGCACATTACTCCAATACAACTAACATTACTCCAATACAACTAACATTACTCCAATACAACTAACATTACTCCAATACAACTAACATTACTCCAATACAACTAACATTACTCCAATACAACTAACATTACTCCAATACAACTAACATTACTCCAATACAACTAACATTACTCCAATACAACTAACATTACTCCAATACAACCAAAACTACTCCAATACAACCAAAACTACTCCCCTACACCGCATTGCATCTTTGAGTCTTGCTGTAAATTTTACCAAGTGGGTCGAGTGACGGTTATTTCATGCTTATAAAATATATTGTAATCAGTAGAAATAGCATGTAAAGCATAAACATGTGGAAATTCAAAGATATCCACTAATAAATATATCAAATAGTACAATGGTATCACAATTTGGCTCATTTTATTATCATTTAAATATTCACACACACTATGCATGATATATTCACTATAAAAATATTCAATGCCATAAATTATGTTGTTATTCATCTTTCCATATTCTCTCATAATAAATTCTCTCATAATAAATTCTCTCATAATAAATTCTCTCATAATAAATTCTCTCATAATAAATTCTCTCATAATAAATTCTCTCATAAATCCTTATCCTCTTGGTTTTGGAGCGGGATAGCCTCTAAAATATAAATATTATTATATTTATAGATGGACCCTGTATTTCTAAACTCTAATATTGGTCCCCCATTTCAGAGTTTCTATGCTTTCTCATTTCACTAGTCAAGGTCTTGCGCATCTGGTATTTCAGTATCTTCTGTCCCCATCACCTTCCGTTGTTGGTTGTTTGACGTTGTGGTTGTTTGACGTTGTGGTTGTTTGACGTTGTGGTTGTTTGACGTTGTGGTTGTTTGACGTTGTGGTTGTTTGACGTTGTCGGTTGTTTGATGCGTTAAGAGCCCTTGCCCCGGGTATTCCAAACGTACCACAAACTCCATATAAAACTTCCTTATCTTCGCAGCGGTTCAGGAGCCACTCAAAACAATGGAGTGGTATTAACAATCAATGGAATGGGTACCACCCAAAGCAAAAACAACCATGTGGACTTAAAGGAAAAATATGTACATGACAGGGTGAAGAAAGCAGATATAAGAATCGAGTATGTCCCTGCCAAACACAACATTGCTGATGCACTTACAAAAAAAAACATGTACACGTTTAAGAAAAAGATGTTGTAATGATACAATTAAGTAAAACGGATTTCGAACCTATATAAATTAATTTGCTTAAAGAAACTGAAACCTCAACGTTTAGTCAACTTAGATTAATCATAGTGTATAAAGGTTTTGATGAAGATAAGTAGATGATATCTATAATTTTGTAGATTTAAATATATCTTGTTAGCATGTGTGGTTATACCAAGGCAGAAAACGACTGGATGAGATTCCCACTTTGGAAAGAAGCTTTTAAGGAGTGCATTGGGGCAATGAAACAAACTTGAAACACACCCCAAACTAAAGGAGCCACAAGTGATGAGTATAAAGTACCTTAACCGACTTTGGAGAGAAGTATATGATCTATGACTTATATGTTTTGTGAAGTATATGATCTATGACTTATATGTTTTGTGAAGTATATGATCTATGACTTATATGTTTTGTGAAGTATATGTTTTGTGAAGTATATAATCTATGAAGTATACAATCTATGAAGTATATGATCTATGACTTATATGATCTATGAAGTATATAATCTATGAAGTATATAATCTATGACTTATATAATCTATGACTTATATAATCTATGAAGTATACAATCTATGAAGTATACAATCTATGAAGTATATGATGACCTACTAATAGTGAACAGTAAAGATATATTATAATCCAAATTAGTATCGTTGATATTACGTCAGGTACTCTATTTATTATGTTCATTTGGCAATGTTTCTCCTAAGGAAGGGATCAGACTAATTCAGTAGTTGACCATGAGGTTGCCTAGTCATCAGTTGTTGCTAGCGAATTGCTCTTACTTTCCATCTCGGTGTTTCATATAATGGTGACTGAGGTAATGACTATACCATACACTACACTATACCATATACTACACTATACCATATACTACACTATACCATATACTACACTATACCATATACTACAGTATACCATATACTACACTATACCATATACTACAGTATACCATATACTACACTATACCATACACTACACTATACCATACACTACACTATACCATACACTACACTATACCATACACTACACTATACCATACACTACACTATACACTACACTACACTATACACTACACTACACTATACCATATACTACACACTTGAGTCAGAATACAGTGAGGTCAATATAGAGACAATCACTACATACACTACATACACTAGATGTTGTACAGTGGTTAATATTATTAGATCATGTTGTTAAGTCAGGTAATCTGTTTACTATGTTCACTCGCCGATGGGTGAAGAGGGGGGAATAGGCTACTGAAGTAGTTGACAGTGGAGTGACGTATGCTACCGGTTCTTGATAGAAGCAAGGGGAACTCTTCACATTCATGCTGGTCTTACATGCTGGTCTTACATGCTGGTCTTACATCCTGGTACCTCGTTCAATGGTAGTAGAGGAGTGGCATACGGAATGGTCATTGTTAGAATTTGATAGCGTAGATTCAAACAACATCAATAGGTCGAGTATTACCAATAGTGGATTTAACACAGATAATAGATATTAGATGTTCATACAGGCTCATAGTATGGATATATCATGATTCATAATAGACATAGTAATTAGTACTAGTCCTAGTAGTCATCATAGATATAGACTTATAAGAGACAGAAGCCAATAAGCAGGAGGGAACAAAATAGTACAAGTACCCAAACCGAGAATCAGGGGGCAATAAAAGGAGGTAACAAAGAGGCAAGGTACCGAAACCAATAGGAAGGAAACAGGAATAAAGAAGCAGGAACCGATAGGCAAGGAACAAAAAGTAGGAACAAAGTGTAGGAACAAAAAGTAGGAACAAAAAGTAAGGTACATGACCCGAGAAGCAAGAGGCGAGAAAAGGTGAAAACCAGGAACGGAGAAACAAAGCACCACAAATAAAGTACCACAAATAAAGTACCAGAAACAAGAAACAAGAAACAAGCGGTAAAAAAATTATTTACCCAAACAACATGCACCGACCGTGGGGGATCATGCCAATTTCTTGAACAAAGTCAAAATAGGCAAGCGTACATATCTAGCGAAACAAGTAAACATTCTGAATTCATACTACTATACCACTTTACTATTATACCGTATACTATACCGTACTATACTATACCGTACTATACTATACCGTACTATACCGTACTATACTATACCGTACTATACCGTACTATACTATACCGTACTATACCGTACTATACTATACCGTACTATACCATACTACACTACACTACACTATACCATACCACCATACTACACTACACTACACTACACTACACTGTTAGAACCTCCATAGACACTATACTGTTAGAACCTCCATGAATAGACACACTAGCCATAAAGGTATTTTCCGAGCCTAGAGTGCCGGTTAGTCATCTCATCTCATGACCTCACTTCCCGGCTTCACCCGGTTTTTATTTAGAGAGCTCAAATTCCTCCCTCTGTAGAACCATTAGCAAATGAGTATAGTAAAGAGAGTACCTGGCGTAACAACAATGTAGCATGTACCATACGACTATATAACACCATACAAAAATATACTGGTTCATACTATAACACCATACAAAAATATACTACCATAGAACAAGAGGCAAGGAACCAGGAGTGAGAAACAGGAACCGATAGGGAGAAAAAGGAACAAGAAACAGGTACAAGTAAAAGAGAAAGGTACAAGAAACAAGTAAAAGAGAAAGGTACAAGAAACAAGTAAAAGAGACAAAGTACCCGAACCAAGAAGCAAGAGGCAGAAGAGGTAGAAAAGAGGCAAAAAAGAGGAAGAAAAGAGGCACTCACCAGAACCGAGAGGTAAGAAACATTGTTCTCACAACACTCCCTCTGAAGTTGTTTGCCAAAACCACTAAGTTTAAATAGGTGAGTTTGCTGGTAGATGGCTTTTGGTAACACAGCTAGATTTTAAACTCCTGTTAAAGTCTGTGACATATTTGTTTCTAGGAGGTAAATTGGGCGCAAAGCTCAGCAGATGTTAGGTATGGGTAAATACTGGTGCATCGGATCTGACAATCTACAATAGTAATTGTTAGGATTAAACGGCAAGGCTCAGACAACATCAATAGGTCGAGTATTACCAATAGTGGATTTAACACAGATAATAGATAATAGATGTTCATACAGGCTCATAGTATGGATATATCATGATTCATAATAGACATAGTAATTAGTACTAGTCCTAGTAGTCATGATAGATATAGACTTAAGACAGAAGCCAATAAGCAGGAGGCAAGAAAAGGAGGGAAAAAAGAGGCAGAAAAGAGGCAGAAAAGGGGAAGAACAGAGGCAAGAAAGGGAGATAAAAAAGAGAAAAGTTACCCGAACTGAAAGGCAAGAAACAGGAACAAGAAACCCCAACCGTTAGTAAAAAGCAAACAAACAAGAAACAAGAAACAAGGTACAACAACCGAGAAACAACAACTGGGAAACAACAACTGAGAAACAACAACCGAGAAACAACAACCGAGAAACAAGAATCGAGAAACAACAACCGAGAAACAAGAATCGAGAAACAACAACCGAGAAACAAAGTACCAGAAACAAGAAGCGAGAGGGAAAAAGAAGACGACGCAGAAAACACCCGATGCCAAGAATACCCGAATTCCAAACCAAGTCAAATCATATTAATGATTGTTTTCCCCTGTTTCCTAATCCGATTCTTTTCTTAATCCGATTCTTTTTCTCAATTCTTTTTCTCAATTCTTTTTCAAAACTAATTCTTTCCCTTGTTTTTCCCTTTTTCCTATTCTCATCCAATTCCGATTATTTCCCCAACATTTCTTCTCCCATTATTTTCCCAACATTTCTTCTCCCATTATCTTCCATTCTTCTCCTTGCAGATGAATAGGAGTTAAGCGAGCTCGGGGTTCATTGAAGAGGAGTGTATGGGGCATTCGCGCATTACATTGTCAAGATGTCATGGAGAGACTCAAGACGAGTGCGCTTAATGTCGGGAAAAAGATGAACGAGATGAACTCTACGGGATGAACTCTACGGGATGAACTCAACGGGATGAACTCAACGGGATTAAGGAGATGAAAAAGATGAAAAAGACGAAAAAATTGAAGGGGATGAATAAGATGAAAGAGGATGTTTTGGGGTGGATGACGCGAAAAAGAAATGGAATGTCACTTTTCTTTTCAGTTCTTTTCAGTTCTTTTCAGTTCTTTTTTTTTCACAATGTCGTTGCCTAAAATGGAAATGTCGCTACCCGAATCCGGAAACTGATGAATCCAGAAACAATAATCTCGAATGGTAGTAATGTCGAAGGGTCTTGAGTGGGATCGAATGGTCGAGATCGGTGCGTGTCGCACTTGCCGGCTGCGAAAAAAAACAAGCCTTGGGGATGTGAACCTCTCCATTCGCGCTCGGGCTTGGCGTGAGAATTGCTGCTGCGCCTATCAGTCGCGTCTAGACCTCGATCGCGGACTGCACACAAAAACCACCCCACATGAACAACATAAACACCTTTGCTTTGGGCCAATCTCGCCACTTGCTTTCGGGAAACTGGGGTCTTTTGTTTTGCCCGCTGTTAGTTGCTATTAAACTCGTTGTTGTCAATTAGTTTTTTTTTGTTTTTGCCCGTTCGTTTTCCTGCACACGGGTCTTTTTCCATCATACTCCGTATTTAAGACACCTTTTTGAGCCTTGAGTACTCCCTCATAATCCCTATTATGTTCTCACATAGCTCTTGATGCTCGCCCCAACCATCCACGATCGTCCGTTATGTCTCGCTGTCTTCTTTCAACGCATCCAAGATCGTCGGATCTACTTGGGATCGCGCATGGGCCGAGGTGGGACCTGCTTCTAGAGACGCGGCATGCATGTGCATGCGTCATTGAGGGCGCGGCATGCGTCCATCCCTTTGCCCACCCAAACACCTTGTCCCAAAGCAGTATGTTTTTCTTCACGCTCCTGCGGCTCTCACGCAGGTACAATGTTCGCTGCAAAGCAATGCGCCGGCGAACCATCATACCACCTAAACCTGCTCCACCTACATTCCTTTCCACACAAACCCTCCCACTTAAGCTATACACTTTAGCTCTGATTCCTAAAAAATTACCTCTTTGCAAGCCCGCTTAACTTTCTGTATGATCCCGTGCTTGTTTCGTCTCCGCATAAGAAATCCCTCACAATGTCGTCTCTCCATGAAATCAATTAGGATCGCCGTCTAATTAATCCGCACCGCCAGCCTGCACACAACCCGGTTGGTGCCTATGCTTATGTACGCTACGGCTATACTATGCTATGACTAGCTTACACTCTCTTATACTAATCTAGTATGCTTATACTAATCTAGTATGCTTATACTAATCTGTACTATGCTTAGACTGTGTTTCATGAGTGTTTTAGAAGTGTTTCAGAACAGTTTCAAAACGATTTCAGAACTGTTCCATTTCCAAACCTCTACAATCTGATTCTAGATCACCGTTATTACTGCCTGATCTGTATTGATGGACCCTACATCTCTTCTCCTGTAGACAACTTTAACTTTGTTTTATTAACCGCCTACATATAATCCTCTAACACACTCGTTCAATCTACACTCTCATATCTTCACAATAACTTGAACTCTTCGTTAATACTTAACAATTAACAGTATATAATAAAGGGACCTGCACATAATCACCCACATAAGCACCCACCCTATAAGATTTTATCCCAAAAGCCCCAATGTGCGGATCACGTGATTTGTAGTACCCTTGCGTACGCCTCGCCTCGCTGACTCCGCCGTCTACCGCATCCAAATATAACAAAATTTAACGCGCGTGTGGGCGATTCACGGTCTGTATGCAGGCCCATTCATGCACCTGTACACGGATCAACAAATTCTCTTTTCTCGTACGACTGCACACAGCCCCCGCTTCCCGTCCTCCTTAATACCTCACATTTCCTCTCCTTACACCTACTGTTTTTCCGTGCCACCTTTCCTTACCTTCGTTGCTACCTTTCCAAACACACCGCATAGCTTTGCTCTTCTATCCAAGGCTTGGATTTTTGTATTCTACGGCTGTTTTTCTCTTTTTCATCCCCCTGACTTTTCCCTCCCCTTTAGGAGTTCCCCTTGTCTCCTTTCGGCAACAGCGCTGGATGCTTCATTAACCCGACTCCGTGTTTACTAAACCCCGTGTGTTTACTTTGATACCCCCGTTTTCTACACCTGGAGCCCGTTTTTTCCCGTGATCTGCTTGTGCCCAGCGTTCTTTGGTTCGCCGTTTTCGCCCCCACCCCTTCCATCCGTGCATTTTCCAACTTTAGTCCTTCTTTATCCCTTCATTTCTCCAGCCGCCCGTGCGTTTGTTTTTAAGCCATGAAAGTTGTTGTTTTGAGAGCCGTGGCGCTTGCCGTGTTGACCGTTCCTGTTTTGGCGGCCCCGCTTACCTCGGAGGATTCCTTTGACCTGTTCTTCAATTCCATCTTGGCCAATAAGTTGGCTGCGCCTTCGTCTGCTGCTGACGCTGACCAGGCCGCTGCATCCACCGTGGCTATCCAGAATGCTGCTGCTGGTTCCAGTAACACTGTTGGTGCTTCTAATGCCGGATACAGTGACACTCCTGCCACTGGATACAGTAACACTCCTGCCACTGGATACAGTAACACTCCTGCCACTGGATACAGTAACACTGTGGCTCCTGCAGCTAACCTTGCTTCGTCCAGTGATACTGCCTCCTTCCCAGTGTTCCCAGCTTCACCAGCTTCCTCTAGTCGTACTGCAGGTACTTTCCCAGCCTCGTCGAATGATGCAGGAACCTTCCCAGTTTCCAATGATGCAGAAACATACCCACTTTCCTCCAACGTTGCTATCCCAGCTTCTTCCAATGGTGCTGATACTCCAATCCCCGCAGATGCCTTTTCAAGACATTCTTTGCTGTTTTTGGAATCAAATACTCCATTTTCCTTCCCCACGGATACCATCACCGCTTCTTCGGCTGATGCAATCCCCATCTCCAGAAATCCTTTCCCTGGACAATCTCAGGCCCAATCTGAAGCCGAACAAGATGTAGTCTCCACTGCACCTCCCTCTATGGTGCCTCAATCAAGTGCTGATTTCATTAACAGGCCTTCCAGTCAATTTGCAGGCAACAGCGACTCCAACCCGGACTTCTCCACCGTGGCTCCTTCGTCAAGCAACATTCCTGACGCTGCAAGCTCCAACCAAAGGTTCCCAGCCTCTCTGCCTACTCTACCAGACTTTCAACTGTCTTCCAAGTCTTCTGATGCGTTCATAGACCCATCGGTGGCTCCTTCACCCGAAGCCTCGCTGCCTGATTCTCAAAACCGGGTGGACCCAATCCTGAGTTCAGACAGTGCAGTTTCTCCAAGCACAATTGTGCCAGTGTCGTCGTCGGTGGAGCCAGCACCTCTTTCCACTCCCGTGGTTTCGGAGTCTTCATCCGTGGCTCCTGTGCCCTCTCCAGAAGTTTCCACAGTTCCAGCTCCAGAAGTTTCTACAGTTCCAGCTCCAGAAGCTTCTACAGTTCCATCTCCGGAAATTTCCACCGTGCCATCTCCGGAAATTTCCACCGTGCCATCGCCAGAAGTTTCTTCAATTCCAGAGCCTTCCCCATCTGTGCCATCTGAATCTGAATCCGTTGAGCCATCGCATATTATCGTGCCATCGCAGACTATAGTTCCATCTCAGTCTATAGTATCTTCGCAAAGTATAGTGCCTTCTCCATCGGTTGAGCCTTCGATTGTGGTATCTGAATCCTCTGTGCCATCGCCAGTCTCAAGTCCAATTCCTTTGCTGGTTTCGCTGGCTTCTCTGAACGACACTGACTCTCTGATCCGTTCCGTCACCGCATCTCCTTCGGAAATCGTCTTGCCCTCAAGCTCGATGCCGGTTCCCTTTTACGACAGTTCGTCTGCCGTGTCTTCGTCGGTCGAGTCGGTGTCTGTTTCAAGTGTGACGCAACCGGTGCTGTCAGAGCCTGTGTCAGTGTCTGAATTCAGCTCTGAACCCGCTCTGACCGTACCTCTGTTGAGCATTTCCACTTTCTCGGTTTCGAGTGATTCAAGCGACTTCTCAACTGCTCCAACTGCCCCAGCTCCGAGTGCTTCGAGTGTTGTTTCAAGTGATGTTTCAAGCGATATTTCAATTGAGCCAAATGCTTCGAGTGATTCAGTGTCAACTGCTCCAGTGGTCAGTGCTTCAAGTGTCGAGTCAAGTGTTCCAGAGTCGAGTGTTCCTGCATTCACCCCGGTTTCTGCCTCAAGTGAAGACGCAGTTCCCTCTTCGGCTTCTGTGCCTGCCACGACTCCTGCCCCAGCCGAACCATCTGAATCTTCCACTGCTGAAGTGGCCTCTTCGTCCAGCTCCAAGAACTGGCTTCCCTCCCAAATTGTGGTGGAATCCCAGGACTCCAGCATCGAGCTTGCGACGGAAACAGGCATAGCCACCAAGACTTCGGGTTTGCCCAAGGCCATTACACCAGCAACCACTGATTCGCCAGGGGAAGGCTTCAAGGTGGTGACTGTGGGCTTCAAGGAAGCTTTGAACTACCCCTTTGTGGTTAACCACGGCATTTCGTCAGCTCAGATCTTTGACTACTTGCCCTCAACCTTGACTTTCCCCTTCAGAGAAAGCGACAGCTACAAGAAGGTGTTTGTCAGAAGACTCGTTCCTTACACGGCGAAAAACGTGGACTACATCATCACCGTGGCCGAGGTTTACTTCCCCGATGATGCAGTGGACGCCTTGCAGCAGCTCGTGCAGTTGGGCAACTCCAAGTT
Organism: Metschnikowia sp. 00-154.1; assembly: GCA_002370645.1. Classification (NCBI taxonomy): domain Eukaryota; kingdom Fungi; phylum Ascomycota; class Pichiomycetes; order Serinales; family Metschnikowiaceae; genus Metschnikowia; species Metschnikowia sp. 00-154.1. The sequence continues at coordinate 24,071 of NKZI01001662.1, read as the reverse complement.
GTACAATAACCCCGATGGCACCGAGAACAAGCTTGCCCTGTTGATTGATATTCGGATTCCGCTCACCAACCTTAACACCGACCCCACGTTACTGAACAACGGAGCCGACGACAACGGATCGCTCGATTCCGATAACAATGAGGGCTTGAAGTCGGGCAGTGTGGCCGGCATCATCACAGGAGCGTCCATTGGAACCATTGCATACATGGGATTGATGGTGTTCCTCTTCAAGAGGCTCCAGAAAAAGAGAAACGTGGCGCTCCCTTCATCGGACTCCGAGAGTAACTTGACTGCGTCCATCACGCTGAGCAGACCGGCTATCTCGCATCCTGTCAATGCACAAAACTCTCTTGGTTGGGCAAGCTAACACTCGAGCGGCTCCCAGTCATGCATATGCCTCGACTCCCCTCCTTCATTGATACCACCGGATCCACGATTCCGGTGTTTCGAGCAGAAGTTTGTGGCGCCCCCTGCCTGACTTGCACGAGTGTATGCCAGACAGTAAAGTAAGGACGACTCCTGCTAATATATGTTGTATCCATTGAATGTAGCGGTAAGGAATAGTAGCAAAGGTGAATGTAGACAGTAAGGAACAATACCAAAAATGAATGCAGACAGTAAGGAATAGTACCAAAAGCCTCTTTTTTGCTTATATTACTTTTCCATCACTTCTACACCACTGATAGTGCCACCAGGTAGAGACTACTCTTCCACCCTCGGAAAGGTCACGTGACTTGCACCCAAAATCCCCAAGGGCCCATATTGAAGATTCTCATCAAGATATGTTGGTATTTCCTTCAATAAGATCATAAAACAGTTTAGTTTATGGTAAAAAGTTTTTTGGGGGACTGGATGAAATGACCTAAGTCAATAGTTTGGAACTGTATATAAGCCCCTGAACTGCCTATTTGGGATATGGGAGTCACGCGAACATCTCCTAGTCGTCTTCATCTCTCTATATTTGTCCCCACACACATAAAACACACAATTCGAAATTATAAATAGTATTTAGATTTCCTCCTTTTTGCCAATGGACTGATTTGGTTTTGCTTTGGCTGTAGACATATTGTCTGGATAAGCCCTTGATCTTCAAATCATTCATTCTTGACTCTGACATGTTCACTATCAAAGCAGTCTGGATTCGGTATATGCTAAGCAGTCTGGGTTTGGGGTATGCTAAGCAGTCTGAGCTTGGTGTATTCTTGAATTGTTTCTTGACGTAGAACTCTTATCGAGTCAAATCATCTCCACATTCTGATCATTGATTTCATTAGAAGGAATAGACTGGAAAAACACACCGTTTATTCGACCTTTAACCAGAAATAAAGATTATCAAGACAAGAGACCAACATCCTCATTAGACCCTAGCTAGTTTTTTGGTATGTAGGATTTCTTGGAAGAGGCCAAGCTGGTCTCTGGGAGCAACATTAATAGAAGGCAGTTGTTTCCCTTCAATTCATGATAGACTCAATTGTATCTTTCACAATCCCATCCTGCTCGCCAAGGTTCATTACAATGCAACAATTCCACTTCGAGGGATTCATTACATCTTCACAATCCAGAGGCTTGTATGGTTCATTACCGGATACGTTAGAACACCATAAAACGTCCAGGCCACTATCAATTGCACGTAATGCCTTGTCTTTCCGTAATATTTCACTTTCATCTGCTATTTTAGTTAGTAAATAAAGTATTTCATCAAAATCGATGAAACTCAATAAGAAGAGAAGAAGAGAAGAAGAGAAGAGGAGAAGAGGAGAAGAGGAGAAGAGGAGGAGAGGAGGAGAAGAGGAGGAGAAGAAGAAAAGGTCAAGAGTAAAGAATTGAAAGTTGGAACTCACCACAGAGAAGCTCGTATTTGTAAATGGTAAAGTAGTCAATGCGAATGAATGCTTGTTCGAGTGCTTTTTTGGAAATGGAGAAGTTGAACCAGTTAAGATCAATGTAGCTGTATCACGAGAATTTCTGTGGCGAGCCCATGCGGTTGTCTTTGAAGATGGAAATGGCTTGTTGCGGATGGAGATAGGCTTGTTGAGAGGGCAGACTTTCTCAATGACCGTCTCGATGGTGTTGGCCCGGTTGGACAAGTGCACCTTGGAAAAGTCCACCTGAGCTCCGACAGCGAGTCGGAGTTGAACTTGGAAGAGATCTGTTTTGGGCTCGGCACTTTCGGGGTTACCCTCTTCTGGTTCGTGCAACCGTACGGAGCCCTCTAAATCGTAAATACTCAAGTTCTTTTCTGCCTCATGAGCTGGCTCAATCAGAATGCTCATATCATTTTCACTGTGACTGTATGGGAGATGCTCTTTTTCGCCAGCCACTTCCACCATACTCTGGATCATACTCTTGATCAGGGTATTGGAGGCTTGCGTATCAGAATGTAATGCTTTGTCTTGGTGAGAAGGCGAGACCTCTGGTTTTTGGCTGAGGAAAAGTATTATAAAGTCCTTGGGGTTTTTAAGCAGAGACAACTTTTAGAGCTTCATACCTGGAACGATCTGCATGAGTTCAGAAACGTTGGGGATCACCATATTCGTGTTCTCGTATCCTAGAATATTATCAATGCCAACCAAAAAGTCAAATTCCCTTTTCATGCTTCTCGCTAACGAAAGCTGACGAAAGCTAATGAAAGCTGACAAAAGATGCAAAACAAAGAGCACCGTGTTGACTGCATAGAGACTTCGGAGTAGCGTGTGGTATTCGTCGATAAGATGCGTTTGATGTATCACCGACACAAGCTCAAATAGACTGGACACAATCTTCGTGAACTTGATATCTGTGATGGGGATTTTGAACGATGCTCGGATCGACAGCTTCAACAAACTGCCGAGAATGCTGTTGTTGTACTTGAAGATTTGCATGACCAAGAGCTTATCCTCGATGATATAGTCCAAGTCAGGAATAAAAGCCAAAAACAACTCGAGGGCATCCGAAACCTCATCAATGGCCAATATAATTAATAAAAGGTTGATTTTTTCCTCCGTGGCTTCTCTGTTGATGGCACACACCCTGATGAAGTCTTCAGGGCTGAACAACTTCCGAAAATATGCGTAGAAGCTTTTCTGAGTCGTGGACTACTATTCACATGAGAAGAGGATTAGAAATGGAAACACAATGAAGAAGAAGAAGAAAGAGAAAAATGAGGAGTGAGAAATCTAGGGGCGAGGCGCCCTTTTATAGACATTTTCCCTTTTCGCACCCCGCCCTGTTTATTTGCAGCCACCACCCATGCAGGAGCGACCCACTGCGAAATATATAAAGCCCCCCATTCCCCCATTCCACTCATTTATATTTCACTCATTTATATTTTACTAATCCAGCGATTATATTCTGCCATTCTAAGAATTAAATGTCACTACTCCAAGAATTATATTCCGCTACTCCAAGAATTAAATTTTACTACTCCAGCGATTACATTTCAATACTATGATACCGACGATTTTGAACAAAGCCAACCAGTACTCGGACTCACCGAACTTGGAAACACCCAAAAACTGGAAGGCCAAGAAGGCAGCACAAAAAATAAGAACCAATCCATATAAGGGCGTCTGAGGGCCCCAAAACATCATTCTCAAAGCCACCATATTATATTTGTTGGCCATAAAAGCAATCCAAATAATACAGTAGTTCCAACCTACGGTTACTCCAATAGCGCTATCGATGAATTTATTTCCTGAAGTGGAAAACACATTACCCAGAGGGTATAAGGTGGCCAACTCACCTAATTCTGAATAATAGAGAAGGCAATCAAGCCAATGATACCAAATCCAACTATAAGACTTAGCGGGCCTTTGGACGTTGAAAGAGCAGCACCAACCAAGATACCAGGCCCAATAATACCTGCGAGGGCAATTAAGGAAATATGGCGGTCTTTTAGACCTCTCTTCAAATCAACATGATTATATTACATTACTCCAAGAATTATATTACACTACTCCAAGAATTATATTAAATTACTCCAGTGATTATAATCAATTTTTCTGACTTCCCTTAACTACTTTGTTCTATCAACTAGAGGCTGTTAACCTTGGAGACCTGCTGCAGATATGAGTACGACTTGGCATGGATAGATTTGTGAATTTTCAAGGATTGTAATAAGTGGACTGGGCCACAAAAGAGTCGTGACTATTCCATCCCCAAACCTTTTCTGGTCGTGAATATCCTCCCAAACCTTCTCTCTGGTTAATCCATTTCCAAGGTTATTGAATGTTATAAAAAAACGAAAACTCTTTCCAGAACTTATTCCAATGTCTTTACATTCTTTACGTTACTGTTTCCATATCCAAGTACTGGAATTTTAACCAGTTTCCCTTTTCCTCCCTAAAACAAAAAAAAGAAGGAAAAACTTTCTTAACGATTATACTTGGAGGTTAGGATCGACTTACCCATGTTCATTTACTGTTGACATGGAACCTTTCCCCACTTCAGACTTCAAAATTCCCATTTGAATATTTGCTACTACCACCAAGATCTGCACTAGAGGCGGTTCCACTCGATTTCACAACCAAACTTCTACACCACCTCCACTCCTGCCTACTCATTTTTTAAGAAAAAAGTGGTAAAGTATAAATATCACGCTTAGCGCCATCCATTTTCAGGGCTAGTTCATTCGGTCGGTGAGTTATTACACACTTCTTAGCAAATTCCGACTTCCATGGCCACCTTCCGGCTGTCAAGATGAACTAACACCTTTGGTGGTGTCTGATTAGCGTGAATTCTGGTACTTTAACTTTAAGTTCGGTTCATCCCATATCGCCAGTTCTGCTTACCAAAAATGGCCCACTAAAAGCTCTACATTCGTGAAAATGTTCAATTAAGTAACATCTTCTTCTTACATCTTTAAAGTTTGAGAATATGCTAAGGCTGATTTTTCCCCGAGACATCTAATCATTCGCTTTACCTAATAAAACTGTTTTGAGCTTCTGCTATCCTGAGGGAAACTTCAGCAGGAACCAACAATTGGAAAGCATAAGAACTTTACATTGAAGTCTCTTGAATGCTACATGGGAACTATGTTGGGTGGATTGGTGAAGGTAGGTAAAAAGGCACCTATAAATGGTGCTCTCTTGGAAGATAATGCCAAATGCCCTCTTTTTGACAATTCCTTAAGGCTGCTCGTTATTCCAAAGCAAGATACAATGAACTGGATAAAGACTTGGAAGAAAAATCTTGCTTTGGCAAAACACCAAGCATATTAGATGGAATGCAATACTTCATTGAATACTTACGAATCTTTTCCTGATTCTCGTGCCTCGTTCATTGCAGTGACATTACTGAACACTTTGTTCATTCAAACGGTTGGTTTCCACGAATCAGAAAAAAGAAGATTTCCTAGGTCAAAGAAGTTCACTCGAAATACAACGGATACAATTTTGAATTTATGGTAAGAGTCTTATGGTAAGAGTCTTATGGTGAGAGTCTTATGGTGAGAGTCTTATGGTGAGAGTCTTATGGTGAGAGTCCTATGGGGGCATATTAATTTGCAGGTGGCCTTGACTTACATAAAGATCCAGAAGGAGCACCTGCTTAAGTCTACATTGCATGGTCATAGGTGTTGATAGAGACGCTTTGGCTTCTATTTAAGATGTGTTCCTTGGATACCTTGGGCAAGGAATCGTGATTTTATTATTCTGCCTCCCTTCTTGTCTGAATTGTCTTCGGTATGAACCCGATTGACTTCAATGGGTATGATCCCGGTTGGTGCATCATGTTCTGTGTGTATGTGGGGGAAGTCGTATGGTGAGAGTCTAACCTCAGCAGTGGACCTTTCAGCATCGGGATATGGTGACCTCAGAATAGTTGAATTTTGAAGTGGCTAGAGTCGATGAAATACCCTAGTGGTATAGAAAGTTGAGTGTGGGTCTATACCACGACTAGAATGTCAACTGCACACTACTCAAAAAGTACTGGGTGTTAGATCCACTACAGGCAGGGCAGCTCCCATAGAGGTATTATGAAGTCTACGCCTTTTGTTGCCAACAATGGTCATTCCATAACGGCATCTCCTCAGTCACCATGGCACAAAGCACCATGGCACGAAGCATCAGGGCAGAATGTGCTAAAACCGAGGTACCAGGATGGAATGTGAAGAGATTATACGCAACTACCTAACAACGGTCGGTTGACTAGATAATCCCGCTGTCAGCTACTTAAGTAGCCCAATTTCCTCCTCTGGGGAATCATCAACGAATAAGGATAGCTTAGTACTTAAAGTTACCCAAGAATCTGACACTTGAGGTCCATACTAAGTCTTTCTACTCACATCAAGATTACTTGGAATGTGGTCACTAGGGAATCAAGTCCACAAGAGACCTTCAAATTCAACAAACCGCTCGATCCCTCGGTCTTTTGACCCCAAGAAAAGGGAGTTATACCCAAAGAGAAGAGTGATAATACCCCAAAGGGAAGGGTGTTCGTACGCCAAAGGGTAGGGTATTAAGGTGGGTGCTATTAACGCCATTGATTTTGTTCAGAAAGTGACTGGTTTGGCTAGAACTCAAAGAGGAGCACTTTCAAAGTCGTTCTCTCCTGATAAAAACGCATTCCCATCTCAAACCATTGTTGAGACTGTCAAAAATAAGGACCAAAGGTGCATTATTCGTGGTGCCATTGCTATTGATAAGATTGCTATTGATAAGGAATACCCTGTTGGTATGCTTGTTGTGTTCTTGGGTGCTTTTACTTATGGTGCTCACGTCACCGTTGCTGGCAATACTGACAATAAGGTCAATTTGAAGTTTGACCAAAACCTGTCTACTTTGGAACCAAGCAGTGGTCAAAAAAGAAGAGATCCTAGGATAATTATCCCTAAGATCAAAATTGATCTACATTCAGCCAGTATGGCGAGAGAAACATTATGTGCTACTATAGACTGGTGGCAGGTAATTCCATATACTGCTGTGCTTATGACCTCTTATCAGTCCCCATTCATATCCGCTTCCAAATGCCTCTGAAGATCCAATTTTCTCAATTTTAATCCAGGCTTGCTTTGTGGACAAAAGATGTTTGACTATGAGCTGAGACTGTGCTTCAATAGAAGGATAGAGGGAGTCAAAGTGGATCCTCAGATTTGTTGGTTTCATTCCAGGTAAGACTGCCAGAAGGACAAAGGCTACTGAAAGGACAAAGGCTGCTCGAAGGACTGCTGGAAGGACAAATGCTAGGGCTGGATTTTAACTATGACAACTGGGATCATACAGAAAAAATGTTATGGCTGACCGAATGGATGTTGAGCCAATTACTTGAATGGGTTTGGGGCACTGAAGCCATTAAAAGCTCAGGGGTTTTGTCGATGATACTCTACCATACCCTATCATACTCTACTATTCCATACTACTATGCAGTTGCTACAAAGTGGTTTCACTCATTATACTGGGTTAATGGAAGGTGTTAGATTCTTGTTGTTACGTCAGGTACTCTGTTATCTTTGTTGGTCGATGGTTGTCTAGAGGGAGGAATCGGGCTACTTAAGTATTTGACGGGGTCGCCTGGTCAACCGGTCGTTGCTAGGTAGTTGCGGGAAAACTCTTCACATTCCACACTGGTACTTCATACAATGGTGGTTGAAGAGACGGCGCTATGGAACAACCATTGTCAGGATCAGACCGTGCAGGCTCAAAATACCTCAATAGGTAGAGCACTACATATGGTGGATCTAACAGAAGGAGTGAAATGAATCAGGACAATTCATAGTAAAGTGACACTTGGGCTCAAGGTCATTGGCTTCTCCAGACCACATACCCCCAACCCCAAGATACTCATTACTAATTTTTCATATGTCCTGTGAATGGTCAACCCGAGGACATTCATTTCTAAATTTTCATATGTCCAGTCTCCAGATGCCAAAGACCAGATGCCAAAAAAACATTTGATATATGTTCCTGGATAAGGTCTACAAAAAAGAACCACAAGTGTTATTTGGTTGGAGTTGACTATGAATCACATTTACTGGATTATTTTTCTGAAAATCAATAAGAGGAGATCGGAGATCGGAGATCACGAGGTATCAAAGCCAATAAGATATCCTGAATTTTTGGCCAAAAAGATGACAGAAAGGAATGGATACATTTTATGCCCGTCTTATGTTCTGTAATGAGGTCATATGACGTACACATAAAGATATCTTTTGGATAATTCAAGAAAAACAAGAATACATCCCGAGACCATCAGCCAGATATTGGATCACCATCTGGAACAGACTAACATTTAGATTGGTACAACTGACTGAGTCCTCCAAGACTCTTTATACCTTGCAATTGGTAAGTATAGAGGATTTCAACCATATAACTTCTGGCCGGCCATTATTTGACCAACCTTTTTCATCCAAGATTGTCAGTCTAGTTAGTCAGTCAGTCTAGTCAGCCTAGTCAGTCAGTCAGTCAGTCAGTCAATCCATTAAAACTGCTCATTTCAGCCAGTATAGTCTAAGGATTCGGATTTATGTATTTGAGCTAGACTGATCGATACCTCTCATTCCAAGACACTCCCTCAGCCCTTGACACCTTGTCCTTCTCAATATCTCCGCCTCATTCCTCGAAACTTGTCCTTCTAGTTCATCCAAAACGTGGTTACTCGTCGTTCGTGAATACCTCGTTCGTGGATATGCTCAAGAATGAAGTGAATGAGATGGAATGGGCTAAGAAACAAATCACAATGGTGAGAGGGACGGAAGGAGAGATGCAAAAAAGCCAAATAAGGCTAAGAAGAAAAAAAAGAGGTTTGGAAGTGTCAAGTATTAATGGAGAGTGAAAAGGATATTTAGAGGATGGACAGAAAGAGAAATGGAGAACCCACTGAAAGTGTTTTCTAAAGTATAGTCTTCTCTAGATTACTACACTATAATCATCTGCTTCCCGACTCAGAAATCCTCTTCCTCAGAAATCCTCTTCCTCAGAAATCCTCTTATTCCAGTTCCAAAGTCTACCATCTCTTTTTGCTGTTTTGTCCACTGCTTTGGACTAGAGGCCACGAAATTCCCTATAGTCGATTCCGAAACCCATATACTGGCTATTACTTCATCAGAAGAACCCATTATGGCCTGTTCCAGATCTTTAGATCTTCAGATGCTCAACTGGAGGAACTCGCTTGGCTCTTGACATAGTCATACAACAGATCCACGACAATCACTGAATCGTCGTCCAAAGTCTCCGAGAGTTCGGCCACGAGCTCATCTTTTTGGTCCAAATTGTGCTCGAGAAGAAAGTCGTACACATAGTCGATCAACACTTCCTCCTTGACACCCAAATAATCTTCTATCAATGAGGAAATGTGGTTCTTGACCAGCAAGAGTTTTTCCGCTGAAAACTCTTGTAATACACAAGGCGAAGAAGAGTCTTTGGATTCAAGTTCTTTGTTAGAGATCTTGGAATTGGACTTGGAATCAGAGATCTTGGAATTGGACTTGGAATCAGAAACCTTGGAACCAGAAAGTTCAGTCTTTTCAGACCCCAAATGATCTCCTGTCTTCGATCCCAAATCCACCATTTTCAGTCTTTCTTCCGCTTCCCATGCCTCCTCCTTGGCCCGTTCAATGTTTCTCACCCTCAAGTATTCCCGTAGATTCGTATGGTACAACGCCAGCGTGGCCAAGTCGGGAGGCACATTTTTGGGTGCCGAATCTTCCAATACTTTGAGCTCGTCCATGAACGTGAGCTTGTTTTCGAGAAGGTACTCCTCATAGGCCTGAAGCTCGGCAAGAGATGCCAAGAGTGAGGATTTGTGGGCCTCTGCCTTTTGAACCAGCGCCACTTTGGCCGTATACTGGGCCTCCAAAGCTGCTGCTTCTTTCTGGGCTAGAACCTCTTCATATTGCTCATCCGAAAGCGAAGAATATGGGTCTTTGGGCTCACTTTCGCCTCCATTTTCCTCTTCCTTTGGGGTGACATTTCTGTCGTTTCCGTCGTTCCTGCCATTTCCATCACTTCCATTTCCATCACTTCCATTTCCGTCTCTGCCATTTCCGTCATTTCTGTCATTTATGTCGTTCCTGCTTCGGATACTCTCATAGATCTGGGTCAAACGACGCTTGGCAGAACGCCGTTCCTTCTCGATCTCCTTCTTCCGGTTCTCTCTTTCTATGAGCAACACACGTGACCGGAACCGGATGATATCCCGAACAATAGAGTCCTTCATTTCCTTGGGCACCTCCACCAAGTCCAGGTTCTGCACCTTATAGGTGCGGTAGTACTCCATAACAGCATCCAAGTCCTTGGTGTTGGTTTTACCGGCTGACTGGTAGTTTCTGGGATTGTTCAAAACTGCAGAAACAAACGATTTGACCGTCCGGAAGTCTTCATTTTCGGGTTCATCTCTTTCTTTGTAGTCTTCAGGTTCTGGTCCGTCTCTTTGTTTGTCGTCTTCAGGTTCTGATCCGTCTCTTTGTTTGTCATTTTCAGGTTCTGGTCCTTTTTTCCCGGACTCTGACTCTGACTCTGTCCCAGGCTCTAGGTGGTCAAAAACGGCGAGGGCATCAAAAACCTTCGGCGAATGCTTTTGGACCCACCTGGTGATTTCAATGGTCGGAAACCGGACATAGATGCCCCGGAAATCATCTGAGACCGAGTCGAGGTGCAGGAACGTGGCTTGGGCTCCCAGATACGGACATTTTTCAAGGAACCGGGCAAACAAAGCACTGACGTGTTGTTTCTTGAGTTTCGGAAACCGGGGGTAGAACGCCGTGGTCACCTGCTGCAAGCGGTTTTCCGGTTGGAAGCGTGCTAGAGGCACAAAGTTGGAGGCATGGTCGGAGGAGTCGGAGTCAAGATTTGGGTCGAGATCGGGGTCTGGTTGGAGGTCAGAAGCGGAGAAGAGGCTGTTTTGAACGGATCCGGCTCCATTTTCAGGGCCATTTTCACTCTCATGTTTCTCCACGTCCATATCTTCTAATCCTCCCTTTTTTCCCACTCTCCTTCGCTTGTTTTGGTATTCATTTCGCTGAAGAATAGCACTCACCTCAGCACTGGGCTGTACCGGAACCTGAGTATGACGAACATGCATGGATACGGGGTTCAGGCGGCCCAAAAGCGCCAATACAGACGCATGGTTTCCTGATGTGACCTTCACCGGCAGAACGAGTTCAATGTCCATGGAGATGTATTAGCGGAGAAGATGTGGAGATGTATTAGTGGAGGAGGTCTGGAGATGTATTAGTGGAGAAGATGTGAAGATGTACTAGTGGAGAAGATGCGGAGATGAGAGCGATGAGGGTGAAGAGTACGTTGTTTTGAGGAGCGCACGCACACCATAGAAATATACAATGTTATCAGTATAATGATATAACTTTATGTTATAATCTATTATTTCCATTAATCATATTGTTTGTGATATGGTATCAATATTAGACCCATTTAAAGTATATAATTTACTACACTACTGACTACTACTGACTACTACTAGTGCTACTGACTACTACTACTAGTACTACTACTAGTACTACTGCCTACTGACTACTGACTACTAATGACTACTGACTACTAATGACTACTACTGACTACTACTGCCTACTGACTACTGACTACTAGTGCTACTGACTACTACTACTAGTACTACTACTAGTACTACTGCCTACTGACTACTGACTACTAATGACTACTGACTACTAATGACTACTGACTACTAATGACTACTACTGACTACTACTGCCTACTGACTACTGACTACTAGTGCTACTGACTACTACTGACTACTGACTACTACTGACTACTGACTACTACTGACTACTGACTACTACTGACTACTGACTACTACTGACTACTGACTACTACTGACTACTGACTACTACTGACTACTGACTACTACTGACTACTGACTACTACTGACTACTGACTACTACTGACTACTGACTACTACTGACTACTGACTACTACTGACTACTGACTACTACTGACTACTGACTACTACTGACTACTGACTACTACTGACTACTGACTACTACTGACTACTGACTACTACTGACTACTGACTACTACTGACTACTGACTACTACTGACTACTGACTACTACTGACTACTGACTACTACTGACTACTGACTACTACTGACTACTGACTACTACTGACTACTGACTACTACTGACTACTGACTACTACTGACTACTGACTACTACTGACTACTGACTACTACTGACTACTGACTACTACTGACTACTGACTACTACTGACTACTGACTACTACTGACTACTGACTACTACTGACTACTGACTACTACTGACTACTGACTACTACTGACTACTGACTACTACTGACTACTGACTACTACTGACTACTGACTACTACTGACTACTGACTACTACTGACTACTGACTACTACTGACTACTGACTACTACTGACTACTGACTACTACTGACTACTGACTACTACTGACTACTGACTACTACTGACTACTGACTACTACTGACTACTGACTACTGACTACTGACTACTACTGACTACTGACTACTGACTACTGACTACTGACTACTACTGACTACTGACTACTAGTACTGTTGCGCGTTAGCACGTACCTTCTGGTATAGAGGAACTGATACATGATTGGACTTCAATAACTCTATCAAATGAAGGACTTTGGTAATCATATCTGTCATCTGTCTTGTAACTCTATTACTATGTAAAGTAATGAGTCTGTGACTTTTGTTTCACAATTGATAGCGCTCAGATCAGCGCGGGTTCCTCTATATATATAGTTAGACCCGGGGACTCCTAAACCATCTCTCTCTTTCATCAATCTCTCACCTACATTGTCTTGGAAAAGACAATGCCCAGAACTAGATGAGAGCTAAAGAGAGCTAGACGAGAGCTAGATGAAAGCTAGATGAAAGCTAGATGAAAGCTAGATGAAAGCTAGACGAGAGTTAAAGAGAACTAAACGAGAACTAAGCGAGAACTAGATGGGAGCCCATAGAGGCTTGTGTTAGGAAAAATCCTACGAGCACTAGAATTGAGTACTTAGTGTCGGTGGATTCTACTAACGAGGCTTAGCTTAGGCTCAGGCTCAAACCATACCACTCATGACTATGAGATGGCGTGGAGGTTAGTATTCAAGGAGACTTAAATACTGGGCGCTAGGCACCATAAAAGTGGACGCATGTGATTTTCCCGCACTAGGGAAAATTCCTGATAAGGACTTCTCCGGGCTAATGTGAAACATTGCGATGTTTCAAGAAATCCCTCAAGGGTTACCCGAAGCAGCAAGAAAGTATATAGAACTAGCAGGTTCGCCTGATAAGATGAATCCTCAGAGATCCCTCTAAGGCATATTATAGTATTCGAATTGATATAACTTTGTTTTATAAATCCCAAAGTCCTGCACAAGTTCTAACGGCTTGGCTCTAGCTTTGTCTCCCTTCAACAATACCTATTATTGTTTCATCCGGATGCCTTCAGTACCCGCACATGTGCTGGTCTCTCAACTCTATCAGGCACATGTCTAGTGACTAGTACTACTGACTAGTACTACTGACTAGTACTACTGACTACTACTGACTACTGACTACTACTACTACTAGTACTGCTGGCTAGTGCTACTGACTAGTACTACTACTGAGTACTGACTACTAATGACTACTGACTACTAATGACTACTGACTACTAATGACTACTGACTACTACTGACTACTGACTACTGACTACTACTGACTACTACTGACTACTGACTACTACTACTAGTACTACTACTAGTACTACTGCCTACTGACTACTGACTACTAATGACTACTGACTACTAATGACTACTGACTACTACTGACTACTGACTACTACTACTAGTACTACTACTAGTACTACTGCCTACTGACTACTGACTACTAATGACTACTGACTACTAATGACTACTGACTACTAATGACTACTGACTACTAATGACTACTGACTACTAATGAATACTGACTACTAATGACTACTGACTACTAATGACTACTGACTACTCACTACTCACTACTGACTACTCACTACTGACTACTCACTACTGACTGCTTACCCATTAAGAAACCCTTGTATGTAAGAAGTGTAGCAGAAGTAAATAAGAGGTGTAGTCTATGTGGTTACAATTAATCAGGCTAAAGTTGTAGACTAAAAACACGGATAGATGAGACCTTAATAGTTAATTGGTATAGTGGAGTATAACCGTCTATATATTACAATACGCTGAGAAATTATAAAAGGATCAAACTATATTTCTACAGTATTAAAGAAATGTATGTAGTACCAGTATGGTAAGATTCTACACTATTGACTATTCAATGACCAATGACCATTGACCATATTGACTATACCATTGACAATATAGAATCTCCGTTAATCATTATATAGTGGTTGACCTTGGCTCATAACCTTGTTTTGTTTAATTATAGAAAGTAGGGCACTAGTATTAGTCCTAGTGTAGTCTATTACCTCTGAGTAGTATAGACTGGCATCGACATCGAGTAGTCAAGAGTAGTTTAGAATAGTATAGAATAGTCGGGACTATTATGGATTAGTATAGACTGGTACTTACTACTACCTCCTACTACCTACTACTACCTACTACCTACTACTACCTACTACCTACTACTACCTACTACCTACTACTACCTACTACCTACTACTACCTACTACTACCTACTACTAGTATTACAAATGATCCACCGCTGGTTTTCATATGGCAACTAGCCAACTGCACCCACCATCGGTTTCCTAAAGAAGGATACGTTTCTAGTGTGGATCAATCCACTTAGGTCTATGATGCGGTTGAAGATAACAATTCTTACCATGTTATATATTAAGTCATAGTATTTTAAATACTTCCAGTCCTCTACTCTACAGTCCTCTACTCTACACTATAATATACCATTCACTACTTACTACTTACTACTCACTACTTAGTAAACTTAGTAATTAGTACTGACTACTCTATGCTGTACTACTAATTAGAAATCCAGATTTTAGAGTAGAAGCTACTGTTTTGATTTCTGTTTTGAACGGGTTATTTGGGAAATGGTGCACAGACCTCGGAATAACCGGAATTCCCATCTGCCTTTTTTCTCTCCCCTCTCTACAAGCTTCCCGACCAATAATTTACTTTTAAAAAAATACAGTTGAGATGTCCGGAATTCTATGATTTCAAAAAAAACCACTTTTAGTTTTGTAAGATGAAAGAATGGTCGTTTGCGTTGGGCTTTTTTCTACTGATGTAACCTGGTGCACGGGTGTTGTTTGCACCCATTCTATCTCATTTCGAGGTTTCCTCCCCACCTTTTTTCCGCCGAAGTCCTTACACCAACCACTACCCTGAGTTTGTTGGGAAAAGAATTTCTGGTTCAAATATTCAGATGTAAGGTATCCCAGTAGAGATGTAGAGAAGATAACGCCAGATCGTTGCGGCACCAGGAGGTCCGGTAATTAACCAGGGTGTAACATCCTGAGGATGTTTCATACTATAAGACACTGACCTCATAGTCTCATCAAGATATGTAAACATTCGGGAGAAGTATTTACTTCAGGAGAAGATGAAGAAGAGGTGTGGGTGGTCATCGAGGTATTAACAATACGAGATCTTTTGGTGGGTCTGGTTCTTGGATGCATCTTGGTATATCTCCGGCAGTTGATGTTTTTTTTTTTTTGAATCACCGCCCCATTTTATATATCTGGGGATTCTTCCTTTATTGTCTAATCCATTGTCTTCAATAATTGATTGTCTCGGAAAACTGATTGCCTGATATTTCGCTAGCCCGTGAATATCAGAGCGCGCTCTCTCGATCGCCGTTTTTCAACACTTACTGTTGCGCTTTGTGGCTTACTAACGCATAAACTGGAACGATTATGTATCTAAGCTGTACTCAACTCTAACGTTGTCTCTTATTCTATTACCCTTTTCTTGTGTTACCATCCGCTTCCTTTTCCGCGGGACGTCGTCCACTCTCGGTCTATTCCTGCATATCACTGTTTCATCTGTCCTGCTTACATGCAGTCACCNCGCGGGACGTCGTTCACTCTCCGTCTATTCCTGCATATCACTGTTTCATCTGTCCTGCTTACATGCAGTCACCTGGAACATGCAGTACATCAGAGATGTACTGATTCCTCATGTTCCAACACTTACTACTACTCTATTATGGACCATAAGCCATTTAATAGCGAAGTGAGTCCAGATGGAGAGCGCCCCGTCAATTGGTGAGTTAGAGACGGCAGTGTTTGTGGATATTGAGACGCATATTGAATCTGGGGAATATGGAGACCTTCTAAGGGTGGCGACAAATTCCATGGCTCCAGTACCAATGGATTTTCAAGGGGTGATGAAAGGCTTTGAAAAAACCAATCCGTAATAGATAAAGAGAGTTTTTGACAAGAGCAAGACAGTTGGGTGTGACCTGCAATTTTGGTTCTCGTTACGTCAGGTACTCCATTTACTATGTTCATTTGCCGAAGATTCTTTAGAAGAAAGACCACCACTAAAATGCTGAAATTAAAATAGGACTTAATAGTACCACTTAATAGTACCACTTAATAGTACCACTTAATAGTACCACTTAATAGTACCACTTAATAGTACCACTTAATAGTACCACTTAAAAAACCACTTAATAGTACCACTTAAAAAACCACTTAATAGTACCACTTAAAAAACCACTTAATAGTACCACTTAAAAAACCACTTAATAGTACCACTTAAAAAACCACTTAATAGTACCACTTAAAAAACCACTTAATAGTACCACTTAAAAAACCACTTAATAGTACCACTTAAAAAACCACTTAATAGTACCACTTAAAAAACCACTTAATAGTACCACTTAAAAAACCACTTAATAGTACCACTTAAAAAACCACTTAATAGTACCACTTAAAAAACCACTTAATAGTACCACTTAAAAAACCACTTAATAGTACCACTTAAAAAACCACTTAATAGTACCACTTAAAAAACCACTTAATAGTACCACTTAAAAAACCACTTAATAGTACCACTTAAAAAACCACTTAATAGTACCACTTAAAAAACCACTTAATAGTACCACTTAAAAAACCACTTAATAGTACCACTTAAAAAACCACTTAATAGTACCACTTAAAAAACCACTTAATAGTACCACTTAAAAAACCACTTAATAGTACCACTTAAAAAACCACTTAATAGTACCACTTAAAAAACCACTTAATAGTACCACGAGCATTGTGCACTCACATAGCACCTCTCGTATAGGGCACTCGTATAGGGCACTCGCATAGTACCACTCAAAAACTAACCAAATTACGTAACTCCCTTCACATTCTCTGTAAAGAGTGACAGTTTCACAGTTTTATAGGTATATTTTCCATGGATTGCATATAGGATGTCTGTGACAAGAACAATCGCTTTCACGTCTGATCGACACGTACACCCTCACCATGCAATTTCCTGCCAAACACGTTCAATTCATAACACAGAAACTCCAAACATCTCACATACCCTCGGAATCCACGTGACCATGGCAAAACTTCTTCTTTCCTGGTACTATGTTGCCAACAAGCCAGATGTGGTGGCATCCTTCTCCGTTTCCAGAACTAAAAATGGGCAAATCGTGCTTGCAATTTTTTAAGCTGAGTTGATGGACACACCCAGCTGCCATCTCTACGTGGATACTGTGAACTGTTTTCATGTGTACACCCCCAAGAGTGGAGAAGAAGTACTGGAAAGCATCGAATCAGCGATTTAGTAGTCAGAATGAATGATTAATAAGGGACTAAGCACCCCTTAAAGACAATTACTACAGAATCTTAGGGGTGTACTAAAAAGGTCTATAGACAAAAGGTAGGGCGTGTGAGATCTTAGGGGTGTACAGATTGTAATACTATGGAAACACTGGGGTCGAGTTGGACTATGGAGCAGAAATACCAATGAAAGCGTTATACACTTTTTGAGAATCTTTTACATTGGCTCTTTTCAAGTGATATTCAAAGTTAGTGATTCACTTGATTCTTAGCGGTGTGGTGTACGGGTAGCCAATCCTGGTCAATCAGATGTTGAGAAACCGCTCTTTGAAAGAGACTTCGGCTACTCATGTGGACTTGGATCATGTGACCAGGCTCCTCAATATTAATTAGTGTACAGGGAGTTTTTAAGAAATTCTACACAGGCTATTTAGGATTCTTAAGCTCCTCGTTGAGGAATCATAGGCGAATGAACCTACTAAACCGAGGACTGAACGTAACCTGATCAAACACATTAATGAATTAGTACTAGTTGAAGATGTCTAAGTAAGGTTTAGTAGTTATTTCGTACTATCCCTTTCGTAGTAGTAGATAAATAACGTAATACACCCCTAAGGTACTGCTTTAATGTGAGCTGGTCCCCGAAGTGTTTTGAAGAGACAACGTGGCATATAATAAATTCTTCGTTAGAGCAATAGGCATGATTGGTTTATTTCAACAGCATTATGCAATGGCCAATGTTATGATCTTAGGGGTGGACACCCTATAATATCTCTGGCTAGTACCACCAAGTCTTAGGGGTGTATGATTTGATAAGTCTCAAAGAATCTCTATAAAGATCTTAGGGGTGAAAAAAACCCTAAGATGTAGTTGTGTGGGATTTTTTGCTTGGACCGTTAAGTTTTACACAAGGCGTGTCTTTCTTGTATATTCGCTGGGGCCTCACATCGTAGTGTTTGGTGTGCATATAAGCTCTTTCGCTCATCCTCAGTCCATTTCAGAGCCATAGCCCGCGACACCCCCAATATTCAAGTTTTTGGGGGTGTACAGCCATAAGATTGAAGTATTTGCTTTCACATCTCGTAAAGTAATGCATTAGGATCACTTTTAGTAGTGGTAAAAATTTTTTAGGAATATTTGGAAATTTCGATTTTTAAGGTCACTTTATAGTTTTTTATCTTGTGTAGGCATTTTGTTTCGCACATAGTTAATACTGAACACAACTGAAAATACAGATACACCCCTAAGATTTAACACACATAAGACTTATTCATTTCAGATAAAAGAAATACAAAAATATTAGAGTACTTTTGGTATCTACCATTACATACATAAATAGAGGGCCAGAAATGAGTCATAGAAACCTTTTACACCCCTAACCTGGGTACTCATAACTCCCGCTTAAGCACGCAACATTTTCCCGTACACCGTTACAGATGTCATAATGGCCATCAGAGCTACACCAAAAAGCAAAGGTGGTGAAATCCTCGTGAAAGCACTATCCGTCATAATAAAAAAACTCCCCTTTTAAACACAAGAGTCTTGTAAACATCACAGTCACTAGACCCATCTTAACCCATATAGGGATTGAGCTCACGTGTCCAGTTTATCGGAAACCGATGCTACTATGCCCTTTCTTGTTCCACCGATACTACACCTTCGTCTACCTCCCGCTAGACTATTTAATGGTGGCCAATTTCTCTTCCTGAGGAATTATCAGCGAATATAGTTTCGATTAGGCAACTTAAGTGGTTAAAAGAATCTAACAGTAACATAATCACGCATATACATCCCTAAGATTTAGGGGTGTATTTTCTCCATTAAAGTAAACCCCACATTTAACATCGGAAGCAATGAATAGAGCACTCACTCTTTTCAGAAACGTATTCCCCATTGAAATTGGGGAAAACTTTGAAAGTATTCTCGTGGTTTCCCCCATACACCCTTGAAAACCTTTTGGGGTTGTCACAAGGGTCGTCACAAGGGTCGTCACAAGGGTTGTCGTTTTCTGACCCAGGTTTCAAAACCCAAATAGTCTCTATCTATCAGAAGGCAATAGTTAGAGTTCTCTCGAAACATTTGTGTAATCCTTGTAGGCAGCTACACCCGTAAGACTAACAAACACGAGTCGCGAATACCTCTTTAACACCGCCATCACGTGAGTGACTGGTCACCCCAATATATACGACCAAGTTTAGAGCACCACCAAAAATAAACATCAACTGAAGGAGCTCCCGACACCAGACCCACCAATATTAAATGGTGTACACTGTTTGATATGTGACCTGTGATAATCGTTGCCTGCAGGACACGATGACTTGTACTATCTGTAGTACAGATTGAAAAAAAACAGAGTTGGGCAGGTGAGCTAGGCTCACATGTGTCTAGGAATGCAGTGTGCAGATGAAACCAAGCAGTGTTCATGATGAGTGTATCACGAAGCATGCATGACACCGAATGACATTCCGAAGGTTGCATCCGGTGTACGAGGATGGGCCCGAGGGATTGCATCCTGTGTATAGGGATGAACTCGGTCCTCAGATCCAAATGAGGTTGAAGGCCCGAGACAGGATTTCAGGAATAGAAAGAGCTCCGATTGGACTTTGGGAATCGAAAGCGTTCAGATTGGGACTCCGTAAAGGGATGAGCTCCGGATTGAATACAGGAATAGATTCAAAGGAGAGAACTATATATATATCTGGGATGTCTGTCAGGGTCATGTTTGAAGGGCTTCAATTGTGAAATAAGCTCACTGACATCTAGTTTAGATAAGAATATAAGTAATCGAAGATGAACACTGAAGCACCTTACTTGAACGAGTTATTGGAAACCAACGTCATAACTGTTCCAGATTACACGAAGGTTTATGGTAACTCGCAACATACACCCTCTTATGTTCTTTTAATACATTTATGCCTAAACTCTTATATTCGTTGATGGTTCCTCAAAGAGAGGAACCGAGGTGGTTTATATAACTTTGAGAGAAACGTGTAACCGAAAAACTCTCCACCAGAACAATAGTAGGGATTGTTCTGGAATATTCGAAAGGGGCCATCTATGCACGAAGTGCCCTGATGGCCAAACGCCGTATCACCATTGTAACAATCGGACTGAGAGGCTTCATAATACCTTCATAGGCAGGGCCCCGCCTATGGTGGATCTAACAGTTGGCGTAACATTTGATCAATTCGGTGATGGTAAAACTCAATAAGAGAGAACTAAAAACATTGCTAAGTCCCAGAAGAAAATCAAGAAAATGCTTGCCAATGCTGGAAAACTCCATCAAGCTTATGTCACACAGCATGCTTATCTCTCACAGCATGCTACAAGTAAGCAAGATTTTGCAATACTTGACGAAATAGTTCAAATCAAGAACCAGCAAAATGAAAACAAAAATACCATCATCCGAATAGGTGGTACTCTCTTGTAAAGTCAAGCAGCTGGATACGTCTATGACACTATAAACATTCAAGACCTGTCAACAAGTACCTAGCATGTACGGAGTCAAGGTACTTCGCAAATGCATGGCATGCAGACTAGTGAAATATTATGTGCAGGTTACCAATAAGTAAAGAGTTTTCACCCACTCCAACACATATCACACTTTGGTCTTGTAAGGTACAAACTTACATATCCCTGTATATCAATATATACTAAAATATAGGTTGAAACATATACGTCTTCATAGCACCCCTACCACTAATACCTCCCCAAAACATTATGTATATATATACATTACCAAAGTAATAAAACTCTAAATAGAAAGTAAACCGTTCTGTATGAATTAAATCAATAGCTACATTTTCCGTGACCATACCCTGATCCATGCACACTCCCTGCAGTTCTGCACAAACGGAACTAATATTTAATATTATCGATCTGGAACGTTTAGCCCCTGCTTTTCAGCCCCAGATACATTGGCTTTGTTTACTTAATCCAATCATACTTCATGCATAATGCACTATTAGCACATAGGCACCATCAGACTGTACCTTGCGATGTCATATGCACACCGCTTAAGCATTTATAACCTTCTTCACATTTTTCCGTCACTGTAGATGTCATACTTCCTATCATAGTAAATTGGACCATGTTTATCACGAACATTTTCTCTAAGAAATTGATGGGCACATGAATTTCTGGATCCATACACAAGGTCCATTTCAGGCTTAGGCACAAGTTTCCAATTACTGTAAATGTCACACTCCCCATTAGAGTTCCACACATATTCCACAAGGTCCTCACGTGCATGTTTCCCATAATAGTAAATGGAACATGGAATTCTCACCCACTTGCAGTGAATCTTCATTCTTCAAACGGAATTTTCGATCAGCATCAGGAAATACGGCGGAACTATTTCTCCCCTGTACACCCCTACCATTCGTAAAGTAAGAAGTAGATATCCACCTCGAAACAATAAGTAATACCCTGGGCTATAATTTGGTGCAAAAACCAACCTTCAGAACAACCCATCATGTCACACAAATAAAAAGATCCCGACTGGCTTCTCCATTTCTTGTTCAAATCCAAAGGTTCAGGAGAAATTGTACCAAACATTAACTCATCTTGGTGCAATCCTGCATACTGTGAACCCGTTTTTCGGATACAGTGTTTTTCAAAATTATTCAAACCAGCGTGAAAACATGTTTCGAACCAAGAAGACAGAATGGTTCAAACTAGCTTGAAAAAATTATTTCAAGCCACACTAGAAAAATTAGAAAAATGTTTCAAACCAATTACATCAAAAAGTTTCGTAAACCTCTAACAAGTTATTGCATGCAGGATAACAAGGTGTTGAGAATGAGCAATGAATGATCATTTCAGAAATGGAAGGCGCGCTCTTTAGAAAGTATAGAGTGTGCTCTGCCTTACTTTGGTGAACCTTGGTGAAGGTTTAGCTCCAACATGAAAGATGTAGAAGAAGGTTTAGCTTCAGTGAAAGACTGAAAGTCGAGCAGAGTTCCTAGACTATATAACTTAGGACTCTTGCTATAATCCTAGTGTTAAATTAATCAATCAGAATATCGTCTGAGAGGAACATACAAAGATGTCCTCTACTCCCAGACCCACCAGAAACAGCTCTCGTGTAACTCCACAAGTATATACATATCTTGATGAGACTATGAACTTTATGTTTACCAATAAGTACAGACCTTTGGACTGTACTCCATGGCTATTGAAAGGACCACCTGACGTGCCTACCATAAATGTTCAGTTAGTGTTAAGTAATCTACACAAGGAACCCAATTCAATTCCGTCCGTTTTTCACCCTTGATTGGTACTACAAGACTTTTGTCCCAAATGTAGTACATATGAGGCAATCCTCCAGATTTAAGATTTAAGATTTAAGATTTCAGAATATTGAATTACAGTGTTTTTCAAAAGTATTCAAACCAGCGCGACAAAATGTTTCGAACCACACTAGCAAAATGTTTCAAACCAATAATTCAAAATGTTTCGTACCCCTTCACACAGTCTTTCAAACCAAATGGTATAATGTTTCACACCAACTTTCATTAGAATTCAATACTCTGAAATCCTAAATCTGGACGATTGCCTCATATGTACTACATTTGGGAGTCTTGCAGTACCAATCAAGGGTCAAAATGGACGAAACTGAACTGGTTAACTCGTTATCATGTATACGACAACTTTTTCGGGGTTATGTGTATTGGTTTGTTTAATTTTGCTAGTGTGGTTTGAATCGTTTTGCCTCGCTGGTATGAACCATTCTGGCTTCTTGGTTGAAATCATTTTGTCGCACTGGTTTGAATAGTTTTGAAAAACACTGTACTCTCACTCTCACTCACTTTCACGAAATTATCTTACAAGGATACTGAGATGCAAGGTATCCTGGTCGGGTAACACTGGCATATCACGTGCTTGTGTTTCATGTATACAGTGTTTTCCAAAATGCTTCAAACCAGTAGGGCAAAATGGTTAAAACCATACTAGCAAAATTAAACAAACCAATAATTCAACAAGGTTCGTACCCCTTCGCATAGTCTTTCAAACTAAATGACATAATGTTTCACACCAACATTTATTAGAATTCAATATTCTGAAATCTTAAATTTTACGTCTAGACGATTGCCTCATATATACTATATTTGGGAGTCTGGTAGTACCAATTAAGGGTCAAAATGGACGGAACTGAACTGGGTTCCTTGTTATCCTGTATATAACAACTTGTTAGGGGTGTACGAAATTTTTTCAATTATTGGTTTGTTTAATTTTGCTAGTGTAGTTTGAATCATTCTGTCTTTTTGGTTTGAAACATTTTGTCACGCTGGTTCGAATAGTTTTGAAAATCACTGTACTTGAGGTAACAGAAATCTAATAATATGGGTCTCAAACGACCCGTCCAGTGATTGGGCCTACGTTTACCAATCTCTCGGCAGCACTCCGCC